>CM059222.1:1020000-1127500 GCA_030347435.1 Clarias fuscus | reverse complement strand
AAATGTGTAATGCATTCGAATTGCATGGGGGTGTGGCTGGACTCACATTACAAGCCACATTGCTCAATAATGAAATGTGATGTGATCAGCAATTATGATGTTTTCGATCAGATCAGATTTGCAGATTACGTTTATAATTACAGCTGACTTTTATCTGACTCTAATGTGGACATGTCTGCCCCCTGAAATGACACACATGCTCATATCGATACATCTGGATTAAAACACATCACAAGTTCATGCAACCACTCATTCATTTCAATGCAATTACTGATGCAATTTTAGCAAAACATCTGCTTGAGGTTTTTCCCTGGAGGACGGCACGCAGTTAGTCGGCTGTATTCGTTAAGGTCCAGATAAAGGAATAAAGCCAGACACCCTGATTTAGCAGTTTTAGCAGCTGTTGCTAGCACTGGTATAAAATCCACTCACAACTGACTGATGACATCATGCCCTACGCATATGCCAAGGCAAAGGGTCGTCTGAATTCGGACTAGCCCGTAACTGCATTTCAAACATATATGGACCACTTACTGTAGGACCACCTACTACAGTGACTCAGATCTGAAAAAAACAAAAACATACTTGTGCATTCAGACAGTCCTAAATATCAGATCTCTGTCACATTAGGGTAAAAAAAATATTGAATTGAGCCTGGGTGGAGCCAGTTTCTTTTGGATGTCTTTAGACCTGTGAAATCTGCTGGTCTAAATCAAAGCACTCCAGCGTCAATGTCAGTTTCAAGTAGGTGTGGCCTAAAGCACTGCAAGCTAACAAATCGCTAAACTTACTGTAACTGTTTTTAACAATTAACTAACTGTTTACTTATTTCCTGAATAAATTATCCTAAATTATCCTCCATGTACAGTAACGAAGCAGTTTTATCTATAAAAAAAGAGTCCGCATCTGTAACACCCATACTTTAGCATGGAGCTCATCAGCGCTAACAGGCTAGCCTGTAGCAAATGTTACACAACATGAAATAAAAGTGCGAAATCCGCCTAACTGACTTGTGCATTTCAAATTCCTGGATGTGTCTCATTCTCCAGATTTGAAAGAAAAGACGTAAGCACATAAACGGTAAAAATGTGTTTTCATGTTAGCTGTCATGTAGATGAAAGGATAAGAGAATGACAAGGAGGTGAAGGTGAAGGTGCGGTGAGGTCCCAGGAGGGACGTCTTCAAAGGTGCAAGCGTAAACAAGAGCCGTGCTCATAAATATTCATGAGCCAGGACTTGTCCAGTGTGTGGCTTTCATCTGCAGCAGAGTGAGAGATTAGGACCGAGGCAAAGAGGGGAAAGAGTGAGGGTGAAGCAGAGAGCAAGGAGATGAAAAAAGCCAGAACTTTCTCTTTCCATGCGGGCTGGTTTTCAGCTCGATTACGTTGGAGATGAGAGCCGGAGCTTCCTCTGAGAACCGCTCTCTCTCTCACTCTCACTCTCTCTCTCACTCTCACGTTCTCTCTCTCACTCTCTGTCTCTCTCTCTCACTCTCTCTCTCACGTTCTCTCTCTCACTCTCTCTCTCACTCTCTGTCTCTCTCTCTCACTCTCTCTCTCACTCTCTCACTCTCTCTCTCATGTTCTCTCTCTCACGTTCTCTCTCTCACTCTCTCACTCTCTGTCTCTCTCTCTCACTCTCTCTCTCTCTGTCTCGATTTCTCTCTCTGTGGTTCTGATTTTTGTTCTTGTCTCTGTGTGTGCTGACAAAACCCCAATTACGTCTATTTTTTGGTCATTGAAGGACTTAAGATGACGCTGGTCTTCATGGCTGACTTGCTGGAATTTTAATTAAAGCTTTGACTATGTAGGAAAGTTATGCTTTTTATACCTAACAATTATTTGTTGTTTTATTGTTGTCGTCGTCATTGTGTTACTCTGCATGGAGTTTGTGTTACCAGCACAGAGTGGATTATTTTCCCCAAACAGCTTGTGCCCAAAGGTGTTTTATTCCTTTTAAACCACAGGAATTTTACAATTACAAGCACAATAAGTACAATTATTTTATTCTTCCTTTGTACCTTTTATCTATTTACAGTTACAGTTAGCATTGTAGAATCTATCTGTGTATAAGCTAGAAACAGCCCCTTACTCTCGCCATGTTACTGAGAAATCACATGCAGTGTCTGCAGCTCTTCTGTCCTTAAGATACTGCAGACACTCGGAGTGTTTTAACTCGTTAACTGTCGATAAGCGTTGACACTGAAGACTCCTTCCAGACATGTTAAATAAACTGTACTGCACCTTATTCTTCAAAATCTGTTTATTATCCGTGGAGCGTCCGCTGCACACATCATTGTGATCGAGCTGTCGCTATAGAAACGCTAACGTATTATAACGAGCGCAACACACTCCTGCACTACCGGCTAAGAAAAAAATTATTCAAAGCAATCAGAATTCAGAATTAAAAAGCAGTACGGGATAAAACAGGAGGCCTGAGGCTGCATTTCCCTGTCCTAACACTCTCCAGCTTCAGGTGTTTCAGTAGGAGGCGTGGCCTTGAGTTGGAAGGTGGAGCTACATTGTGTTATAGTATGATAATAATACTTCTAATAATTGATTTGCATATTTAAATCTGTTGTTCTGTTGACTATTACTTGAAAATACTTGGACAAATGATATTTGAGATGTGTGTGTGTGTGTGTGTGTGTGTGTGTGTGTGTGTGTGTGTGTGTATGTGTTTTATAGCCTTTTGCACTTCTACTAGCTTTTTTAGATTCGCTTCAATTCCAAAATGAAAGAAGCAAACTTGTTGGATCAACACAAGTCCATCTCGTCTCAGAACTCTCTCTGTGGCCCGGTTTAATTTATAAACGGCTGAAACCGACGTGTGGAAGCAGATTTATCCGTATTACGAGGAACAAAGCACAGGAAGATCAGAGAGCGCTGAAGGAGAATCGTCGTGCAGGGAGATTGAAACGTAAAGGCTGGATTAGTTCCGCTCGCTTCCCTCGTTCTCTCTAAACCAGACGTTCTTCCTGACAGCTTTACGAGGTTACGCAGCGGACACGGGCGTCCCGATCGAGGAAGGTTTATTTATGATTTTAGTCACGCTGCACTCTGGAGGAGAAACAGATACAGTATAACCTTCACCAGTCTCCTGATTCCTGCCTCGTTCCTTCATTTAGAAACACTTATACCATTTCTGCGTTCTGATTGGTGAGGAGGCGCTGATTAACTCTCTGAAACAGATTAGCGCTGGTTTATTTATATGCACTCACTCTGACATGTTATCGTTTCTATAGTAACGGCTCATCATTCGCAATCAGTAATGAACGAGTTTTGTGTAAAGGGGTTGTGTAAGAGCTTGACCCGGGGACAGCGCCGACACACGGGCACAAGGCGAGGGCTTCACAAGAATGGAGTGTTTTTATTAAATTCTAAAGGACAAATTAAAGGTGAAATGGGGAAGGCGTTAGTGAAGATGTCGGGGTCAGGATCCGTGTCCGATGGCATGACAGCACGAAGATGGTGAGCTGTGGCAGTGGCAGGCACATATTGTGGGCTGGGCATGAAGCGGAGGCAGAATTCACAGGTTCACCAGCAGCAAGGGCACATTTTAGGCTAAAGGGCCCAATGACACAGTCATTATAATTGAATAAGCTGACGTGGCTGTTGCTGTCCGGTGCTGTTGCAGACCAGCACCGGAGGCGTAACAGTGGAGGCAGCGGCCGACATCTCAACGGTGGCTCTGGAGCTCTAATCTTCAGCTGTAAATAGAGACCGAAGTACCAGGGATGCGATCGCAGTTCATTAGAGGCTGATCCTCAATAAGCGGTCCAGCTTCGAAGACCACGCAAACACACCGTGCCACTCACAGCACGCCTTGCACCATTTCAACCCCATTTCTCCTGAACCTCCCTGACCTGCCACTTTTCTTGCAGCAGTCCAAGGCCTTCAGCTGAGATAGCTGCCAATAGCTGTGTCATACTTGGTGACCCCACCCCCCATTGATGTGATGGACGCAGCGCTTGACAAGCTCGGAAGCGAAATTTCTCTGAAGTGAGCGAGGTGCGGAAAATTACGGCGCATTTGCCTGTCATGGGCGAATCTGTGACAGGTTGAATATAAAAAATGATATTCATATTTAAGGACCGCATTGTAGTCAAAACTATAACTTTTCCAAAGGTTTTCAGACATCAGTTATTTTACAGTCTGTTATTAGCAATACAGTAAATAACACAAAACTGTGGGGTTTTTGTCCTATTATCTTAACAACGGAGCAAAAAAGAGAGGATTAATAAGTGATGATTTTTACATGCTACAGTTATTAATGGATAAAAAGCCAGGCTCTGATGTTGTTCATGCAAATGTGAAGGAATCATCAAAAAAAAAAAAAAAACTCCGGTACAACCTTTACATTTCATTAGTAAAGCAAGAAAACTGTCTGGAGTTGTTTGTATAAAAGAAATCCAAGACAGAAACAAAAAGTTCGTCTCAGCCGCCCACGAACAAATCAGAGTGTAAAGACGATCAGGTTCTGAACATCTCCATGGTATTTGTAATTGTATCTATGTGTCATGATTTGATGTGGATTAGCGCAGAGTGTAAAGTAAAAGTGTATTTATATCTCAATCTGTCCATCTGTCACCGCATCTCTGCCTTCCTGCTGCTTAATGAGCGTCTGCGCTAAGCACGGCTCTTTGTCTCGCAGCGCTAACGTGTCACGGCTGTTATTTATTGCAGAGCGACAGATGGAAAGTGTGCGAGGACTAGAAGGGGACGTGTTTTTAAATTGCTGTGTGAGTCTGTGTGTTAACCCTGATTGATTTGACTAGCTGGTCCAGTCATGCTAATTAGCTCAGCCTCTAGTGTTAGCATGTTGCCACAGGCTTTACTCTACAGAGTGACACAGGAGAAAGGCTTTGATGCATGTGAAGGTATTTTTATATTAAATGTACAAAAAGTTCAAAAGTTCAAAAAGATTTATGAGATATTGTACCCCATGTTAATGAGGGTACAATATCTCATAAATCGCTTTTAAAATTAGGCCCCGCCTGTAAACCTTAGGCCACGCCTCCTTTCTCCTTTCATGGCTACATGCTAAAAACTTGAGATTCAGGTTCATGATTTTGCATTAGATTTGACCACCAGGGGTCGCTGAGAAGCTGGTCTCGAGGTAAAAACACAAAGCCATGCTAATTACTAGCATGCTAACACTATCTATCTAGATGATGTATTTATTTTGCACCTTGGTCTTTCGCGATGCTAATGGACATGGATATCCCAAAGCAAATACACACACACACACACACAGTTATAAATCCCCCTGGGGTCCACAAACCCACCGGCGGAATGACTTGCATTTTTTCCTGATAACCGTGAAAAAAATTTCAAATGCTCCGTCATTTTTGATCGTACACATAAGTGTAATACATCACTGGAATCTATAACGGGTTTACTTTATAGGTTATATTTTGTAAAATTAAGGAAATAAACAGGGTGCTCTTTCTGAAAATCTAAAGATGTGATGTTTTTTACTGGCTGTGATGAATTATTCATGAGGCAGGAGGAAGAGGGCGTCGCTTGAGGAGATCTGCACGCGGTATGAAAAGCATTAGCGTGCTTTCACACATGAGCGACGGCATCATGGACGTTTATCGTCAGCCGCCTTTACTCGCTTCCTAAAAGGCGCGCGATGTCGCCCTCCGCCGTTTGTTTATCACTTCATCTTCCGTTTTTTCCAGCTTATCTCTAATGCAGGCCGAGTTCAGAGCATCGCCATGTACATCAAACACAACAACGCAGGCTATCAAACACAACATTTATACTTTTTTATCCATTTATATTTAAATTGTCCAAGAAGTGTGTTGTCCTCGCTTGTGTCTACACTAAGTTATAAAACGTTAAAGTGCATAGCTATACCATAATCAGTGCCAGCTCATTAATATGCATTAATACTGTACGTATCAGGATTATTATGTATAGAGTAATATTATGTATCAGGATTATTATGTATAGAGTAATATTATGTATCAGGATTATTATGTATAGAGTAATATTATGTATCAGGATCGGTCGCTCGTGTCCTGCGCACGCTGGCGGCGAGTCTTTAAGGTCGGCGCAGTAATCCTTGTATCACGTGCGATAATCATGCAGAGTTATTCCGCAGCCTCGTGTCATCTGTTACTCCGCGACTCACTCGGGGATTGATTTTTTTCCCCCTCTCTGGTCTCAGTAATATAATCAGTTTGATATAACAGGGAGTCTGAAATGTGGAAAAACGGCACCGCGGCGTTTAGAGATTTCATTTGCACGCTGCGGACTCCCGTGCTGAGATTCCAAATTATTTCCTCTTGCAGGCTTTATGTTTGTTTTTTTTAAGCCACTTGCTGTCATAGTAGCTAAACTAGCCTGTGTGTGGTGTGTGTGTGTGTGTGTGTGTGTGTGTGTGTGTGTGTGTGTGTGTGTGTTTATTTCCTTGTGTGTAAAAGAGGAAGGGGAAATACTTGCTTCTCCCGGGAAGCTACATGCACAAGACAGGGTACACGCTGGACAGGCTGCCAAATCATCATAGGGCAAACACGAGCACACACACACATGAATATGTGTTCACATGATCTGAGATGTTTTTGAACTGTTAGAGGAAACCAGAGTAGGCGGAGTAAACTCCGCACACACACACACACACACACACAGACCCGAGGCGAGAATCAAACCCTTGAGCCTTTTATTCGAAATATCTAGTTCTTATGACTTTTCAAATACGATAGGACGCATAAAAAGTAGAGACGTGATGTGAGAGAAAATCCTGCTGAAGCTGCTTTAATGAACTTTTTTTCTTTTAAAGTTTCGGTCACTTTACACATTCCTGAAGGTTCTGCTGTTCATCGAATTCCTGAAGTCGGTTCATCTCTGGAGCCATGGAGTGAGTCTACAGATTTACATACGTCTTCATTTTACAATATTGTTTTATAATGTGAGTTTGATGGGAAATGTTCACATCTGTAAAAGGGTTTGTTTTGTTTGCTAGAGGAAACTAAAGCCAGGTCCTGATTGTGCAGCATACACACTATTACAGAATGTAACTTTCAAAAGGCATCAATTATCCAAAACTGTTTAGACGTTCAGACGGGTCTCCAGAGTGCATGTACAAAAAAAAATATAACACAAATAACATAAGAGAAAAAGTTTACCGGCTTCTATTTGTTCTGTTTGTATTAACAAGTCAATTAAATTTTACCCCCTGATGTGACCTCATATAAGAACAGCCCCTCCTCTGGCTTGTTGCTCAGCTCTGGTGTTCTATGGGGGGGGGGTGTTGGGGAAGCTCACACACATACAAAACGCACACACTTTGGGGATCTCTGAGACCTGCATTCACTTGCTAAAAAAATAATTAGTAAAATATGGGACCTTTAAAGTTCAGCACCAGAAGATTGCGCAATCCTTCAAATCCTTTTCTTCCTCTCGTGTTGATTTGTGGTCTGAAAGCAGCACGACTCCAAATCAGCCCAGGAGCGGTCTGGGTTCAGCGCCGTGCCGCCAAACAGACGGCGAGCCCGAGAGGACGCAGGTACGCTTTCATTTTATACGGAAGAAGAAGATCAAACGGACCGCTGTGAGCAACGATAAACCCAGAAATCCCTCAGCGAGGACTGTGAACTCTGGTTAACATTGTTTATGTCGGCTTCGACGCGCGAGCCGAACCAGACGCTCCGGAGAGACGCGGCGAAGGAGCGTCCCAGAGTGAGAAGGTGCGCTGAGGCGTCGTTCCATAGTTCTGACCCCCTCAGCGAGCGTTAGCTAGATAAAGGAGTGTAAAAATATAAAACACAAGCGTCGTGCTTACACACTTAACAGAAGGCGAGAGTGACTCATTTCATCGCTCATTTGAAGTGCGTAAACAAGATTTCTGAGAAAACTGCTGCAGACGCCTGGCTCCTTCTTTTCTTTTTTCTTTTTTATTACTCCGTGGGCTGCGCTGAAAATAAAAGCCACTAACAATAAAACACACTCCCTTCACCTCGCACTCCAGTAATCACTTTACAGCAACGCATTGTTTACAGAGAGAGAGAGAGAGAGAGAGAGAGAAACTTTAAGAAAGCAGCAGAGAGACATACAGACAGAGTACGTCTGACAGAGAAAAAAAGAGTGAAAGAGAGAGAGAGAGAGAAATTTGACAAAGACTGTTTTGGAATTGACAAAGAGACAGGACGAGATAAACAAATAGAAAGAAAAGGTAAACACAGAAAAAGAAAAAGAGAGATAGACAGAAATACAGAGAGAGCGAGAGAGAGAGAGAGAATAAACAGGATTTTAAAAAACATATTAAAAGACGAGAGAAAGGGCGAGACTGTAAAAAGCCAGAGGGTCAGGGGTTGTGCCGAGGGTTTGTCTGTTTGTCCGAGTGTTTCCTGTTCCTCACTTTCCCAGGCCACGCTCTCTGATTCTGAAACACGACACGCAGCTCGAGCTCACACTCGGCCTTTCTGTCGGAGACGAAGCCCGACAACCCGAAGCCAAACTGCAGAGTTCAGAAGTCACACGGCGGAGAAACTTTTTCTTTCGGAATCCTCCTTTGCCCTGGACATGAACCAGAAAAACTGTGAATTCCTCTGCCACACGCGTGAAAAAATGAAAAAGAAACACAAAGGAGAAAGAGAGAGAGAGGAAGAGAGAGAGGGAGGGAGATGGGAATAATCTCATAGAGCTTGAAATCTCTTTGGATATTTTTAAAGCCTGGTTTCAAAACATATTCACGGCTGGGAATTCAGTTCAGAGCTGCTGCAGAGTGATAGAAGGAGGACGGTGATTAGCGTGAAGAAAGTGTGAGTGTGTATGTGTGTGTGTGTGTGTGTGTGAACACACTAGTCTGCATCTGACCCTGAAGCATGCAGTCTCATCTCTTGTGTAAGAGCAAACGCTGTTTCGTCAGGATTCTTTCCTAAGATGACGGAATGAGCGCTAATCAGAGCCGCGTCTTTCTGTAAGTCGTCTAAATTTTAAAAATAGAAATGCAAAAAAAAAAAAAAAAAAAACTTCATGTATCCCTTTCGGGGGGAAAAAAATGACATACAATTACATTCGGTAACGTAAGCAGCATCAAAAAGCTCACATCATATGAACTGGTTAAATCTGTTTACTTCAAACATTACAAATGCAGAAGAGGAAAATCCAACAGATCAACCAAAACACCGGGTTAAAAAACAATATCGACTGAGTTTAGTTCACTTTATTGCTTCTAATATTGCTTGTAACTAAAATATAAAAAGCTAGCTGAACACTAGCTAGCATCTAAAGTGTATAATGTTACTTAAAAGTACATATAAAAGTAACTGATATTAAACTAAAAATATTATATATATATATATATATATATATATATATATATATATATAAAATACTAATAATAGTCAAGTCATTTATATAGCGCTTTTAACAATTGACATTGTCGCAAAGCAGCTTTACACAATAAAAGAAGTAAGTTTTTATGCAATGTGTATGAATCAAAATGATAAGATTGTCCCCGATGAGCAAGCCGAGGGCGACGGTGGCAAGGAAAAACTCCCTGAGATGGTAATAGGAAGAAACCTTGAGAGGAACCAGACTCAACAGGGAACCCATCCTCATCTGGGTGATAACGGAGAGCAGGAATTGCTCAGCATAATAATGTGTAAGACTGGAAGTTCAGTGTAACAGGAGATGTGTTAAAATTAAAATTAAAAAGAGTCCAGTTTGTTCCCGGAGGCTCAGGTAGACTGTAGGGGATTCCGGTCCTGAGTTATCGAACAACTGAAGTCACAGGTCCCCAGAGCATCAACCGATGACAGGACAGTCTTCATGGAAACCATCCCCAGCCACCACACGAATCCAGGCAGACCACACGGGGCATCCATGCGACGAGATCTTCAACCAGAAGCAGGACTCCAGGACGGGTTAGACGGGTCCAGAGGGCAGAGGGGTCTGGATCACTGGCAACTCAGGAGCGAAACATGTATAGCTCGACAGAGAGACAGAGAGAGGGAAAGGAGAGAGGGAGAGAGAGGAGAGAGCAGAAAAGGAGAGAACAGAAAATAAGGAGAGATGGCAGTTAGGTCTGGTCACAGTCAACATGTATAAGGTGAATGTATATTTAGTGCAAAGTGCAAGCAGGGACTCCGGCAGGACTAACTATAACAGCATAACTAAAAGGGAGAGCCAGAAGGAAACACAGACATGAGGGGGAACTGAGACGTAAAGCAACCAATCACCTCACCGTCAACAAACCTGAGTGATCAATGAGAGTGGGGAGGACAGCATCTAAACATACCAGTTCACCAGAATACTCTACGTCCATGAGTCCCCCAGATCTGCTCCTTTACCTAAGGTTAATCTATTTACAAAAATGCTGCGCTAAATAAATAGGTTTTTAGCCTAGACTTAAACACTGAGACTGTGTCTGAGTCCCGAACATTAATAGGAAGACTATTCCATAACTTTGGGGCTTTGTCAGAAAAAGCTCCGCCCCCTGCTGTAGTTTTAATAATACGTGGTACTGACAGGCAGCCTGCATTCTTTGATCGAAGTAGGCGTGGCGGATCGTAAGACACTAGCAGTTCACTCAGATACTGCGGCGCGAGACCATTTAGTGCTTTATACGTCAAAAGTAGTATTTCACAGGGAGCCAATGCAGTGTAGATAAGATAGGGGTGATGTGCTTGTATCTTCTGGTTTTAGTGAGGACTCTCGCTGCTGCATTCTGTACTAACTGAAGCTTGTTTATACACCTAGTTGAACAACCAGACAGTAAGGCGTTACAATAGTCCAACCTAGAGGTGATAAAGGCATGAACTAGTTTTTCTGCATCATTTAGTGACAATATGTTTCTTATCTTGGCAATATTTCTAAGGTGAAAGAAAGCTAACCTGGTGATATTATCTACATGAACTTCAAACGAAAGGCTGGAATCTATAATCACACCAAGGTCTTTCACTGTTGCATTTGATGGAACAGAAAGGCCATCTAAAGTTACAGTGTGATCAGAAAGCTTACTTCTAGCTACTTGTGGTCCTATGACCAGAACTTCTGTCTTATCAGGATTAAGCAGAAGAAAATTAATTAACATCCAATCTCGTATGTCCTGCACACACTGCTCAATTTTAGCAAACTGGTTTTTCTCATCTGGTTTTGCTGAGACGTATTATTGTGTGTCATCAGCATAACAATGAAAACTAATACCATGTTTACGAATTATGTTGCCCAGAGGAAGCATGTAAAGGGAAAAAAGCAGTGGGCCTAAAACTGAGCCCTGTGGAACACCAAACTCCACTTGAGAACATGAGGAATGGTCACCATCTAAATCTACAAACTGATAACGATCAGTCAAATAGGATCTGAGCCACAAGAGGGCAGTTCCCTTAATTCCTACTACCTTTTCTAATCTGTGAAGGAGAATACTATGATCAATGGTGTCAAAAGCTGCACTGAGGTCCAGTAACACAAGTATAGTGACGCAACCCTGATCAGAGGCCCATAGGAGGTCGTTTACTACTTTAACAAGTGCTGTCTCTGTGCTGTGATGAGGCCTAAATCCTGACTGATACAGTTCATTTATGCTATTTCTGTGTAGATGTGAACATAGCTGCTGTGATACTACCTTTTCCAGAATCTTGGAGATAAAGGGAAGGTTTGATATCGGCCTGTAATTAGAAAGCAGACAGGGGTCAAGGTCAGGTTTCTTGATTAGCGGTTTAATAACGGCTAATTTAAAGGATTTGGGGACATACCCACTACTGAGTGAACAGTTAATTACTTTCAACAGGGGTTCTATTATTGCTGGTACTATCTGTTTGAGAAAATGTGTCGGTATAGGATCTAATATACAGGTTGACGATTTTGAAGAAGAGATGAGTGAAATTAGTTCCCTCGCTTCAAGGGGAGTAAAGTGTTCTAAGTTCTGATGTGATGTGGTTAGATCATCTGAATTATTTAAATTGTCTGGTTTCAAAGCCTGAATTTTTTGCCTAATATTTATGATTTTGTTATTGAAAAAGTTCATGAAATCCTCACTACTGCATGATGATGTTGTGGAGATTTCTGCAGTGGTCTTGTTTTTAGTTAAGTTAGCTACGGTATTAAATAAAAATCTCGGGTTGTTTTTGTTATTTTCTATAAGAGTGGAGAGATACGTTGATCTAGCATCACTGAGAGCTTTTTTATAGTTCAGGATGCTCTCCTTCCAAGCTATTTTGAATACTATCAATTTAGTTTGGCGCCATTTATGTTTGAATTTTCGAGCGGTTTGTTTTAAAGCACGGGTGTGGTCATTATACCAAGGAGCGAGTTTCTTATCTCTAATCATTTTCCTTTTAACTGGAGCTACATTATCTAAGCTATAACGAAGTGCTGACTCTAGATATTCATTCGCCTGTTCGGGTTCTGTGAAGTCAGATGGCGATCCAATCAAAGTTGATAATTCTGGAAGATTATTGATAAAGCTCTGTGCGGTATTTGATGTAAATGTACGTTTAAGGTGGAAGCGCGGTGCTGTGCTGCATACATTATTACTATAACACGCTTTAATCGAGACAAGGTAGTGATCTGAGATAACTTCAGACTGTGGAATTGTGGTTATATTTCCTATACTTAATCCGAAGGATAATATTAAATCTAAAGTGTGACCTGCTTTATGAGTGGGTCCTACTACACACTGATTTACTCCTACTGAGTCCAGTATGGACAAGAATGCTGTTCTCAGAGGGTCTTCTGGATTCTCAAAATGAATATTAAAGTCTCCAGCAATTAACGCTTTGTCTACAGAAACAACAAGGTTTGAGAGGAAATCGGGTTGTGTAATAGGGTTGTGGGTAAAGGTAAAGGTTTAGGGTTAAGAGTTAAAGGTTAGATTTAGGGTGAGTGTTAGGAGTTAGGGTTTATAGGTTCAGGGTTAATAATAGTAATAATAATAATAATAATAATAATAATATACAAGGGACGTTCAAGTCAAACTAGGACTTGTGCTGAAATTTCTGGTGAAAGAAGGCATCAACGTGATTGACATTTACAGACGACTGCAAGCACAGTGCAGTGATGAGACACGTAGCCGCACTAAAACATTTGAATGGTACAAACATTTTAAAAAGGTCAAACGTCCATGAATGACAGAGGTGGGGTCATCACTCTTATACAGATGTGTATTTTTTGTTCTTTGCCGTCCGCTTGTTTAGTCTGCCGTATAACTTGTTGAAAGGATGACGTGATGAATCAGCCATGATGAAGAAGCACTAAATAAAATAAAAAGCTTTATGTAATCTCGCCTTAAATTGCGCACTCGAGAGATTGTAACACTCTGGACGTTACGTTATTCTTGTTATTATCAGTTCCACCTGAAAACCCAGAGGACCTCCGTCACCTTCATTACCTGAGCTGCAGCAATGGCGGCTCTCAGCACCCGAGCAGCGATAAAGAGCGTCCAATAAAACGCTCTCCATCCACAAGGAGGGCGCGGGGTAATTACCAATTAGGGCAACCGTCAGCCGTGTGTGTGTGTGTGTATGTGTGTGTGTGTGTGTGTGTATGTGTGTGTGTGTGTGTGTGTGTGTGTCTGTCTGATGCAGGTTTCTAGCCGATCAGCAAGCCGTGTTGAACTATGTGTTAAATATCCAGAAAATTCTTAATCTAATGCTCGAGTCGTTCGCTGTCAGTTTTGTCAGATAATTATAAAGTCACCATGTGGCTAAACCCTTTCCCCTCCCTCCTCCCTTGACTTCTCTCTCTCCCTCTCTCCCTTTGTCTCTCGCTGTCTCTCGCGCTCTTTCGCTCTGTCTTTCCCTTTTTGTGTCTCTCTAGGAACAAACTTCCACATCATGTAGCTATAAACGGATAAAAAGTATTGTGTGTCATTTAATAGATCAAAAATGGTGAACGTGGTTAATTTGCAGTGGTGTAAGAAGAATGAAACACTAGGGGACATGATGATATAGGAAAATTATCAGTGGTTACTCCGCTTCATCACTCTGTAACACACACACACACACACACACACACAGCGTTTATTAAATGAGCTTCATTAAACCAAGAACATGTGAAGCTCTGAGATTAGTGTGACAGTGTGAGGGAGGTGATGAGAGGCGGAGCTTGTTGCTAGGGGCGACTGGCAGACAGGTAGAGGACTTGTTTTGTTCAGAGATAATCGCTGAAGGAGACTTAGCTCCTGACGTGAGAACAAAGAGTGAACTCCTCTCCTTCTTTTATTCTCATCCTCAGCCTCAGTGAGGAACAGACGCAAACATCTCTACGCTTTCATCTTGAGTTTCTTTTAAAAAATATTCTGTATGTTAATTAAATTACAAGAACGCAGTCAGGGTGGCAATAATATTCAGGGTGGAGTTATTGTTCAGACAGAAAATAAAGGCTAATACAATAAAAAGGAAAAAAAAAAACTCTACAGACTAACTGTTTAAAATCAATAACCACATCTTTAGTTTCCTCAACAACGCCTCTCCCGCAGGCAGCGCTGATTCCTGTGTGTGTGTGTGTGTCTGTGTGTGTGGGTGTGTTGAGACAGTCAGAGAGAGAGTTTTGACCTTATTCAGATCCATATCTAGATACGTTCAGAAGTTGGAGGGGAATCTGGATCAGCGCCAAGTGTGCATGCACGTGTGTGCACACACACACACACACACACACACACACACACATACAGTACACAGACAAGTTTGTCTTGTCTGCTTTTGTGTTGTTGAGGGGTGGGAGTCATGTACGAAAGAAAGAAAGAAAGAAAGAAAATCAGTTCAACAGTAAGTGTACACTTGATGAAATTATTTGTTTTACATGTGAAAATAATTTTTTTTGGTACGTACAAGAAAATCCTTTCCAAGAACCTCCCTCATAGAACCGTGCGTAATGCAAGCTAACTAGTGCAGCTAACAACGCTAATACTGAAGCTCATGAACCCGATCATACACCAGCATGGGGCAGGTTTTTTTTTTTCTGTGTGTGGTGTTATAATAATACACACGCATGCTGTGAACGTGAGTTAGCGTGGTCGTGCTGGTCGAGCCACTATAGGTTCTGGAGGCGGAGCTTTGTGTACAGGAATGGGAGCTGAAGGGCGGGGCTAAAACTGTAAAAAAAAAACAAAAAAAAAACCTCCTTTGAATCTCATTCATCTTCATTTTTTGGAGACAAATTGTACCTCATTTTATCTAAATCCCATCTAAAGCACATTTACCTGAGTGAAAGTGTAAGTGAAATTTATATTAAGACACCGAGGCTGAAGATTAAAAATAACTGAGTTTAAAAGAAATATTTCCAGCTTCACTCTAAAGTCAAGAAGAACTCCGGGGAGAGTCGTTTTACTGGATCTCCTGTAAATGAACTCGCATTTGACCTTTGACTAATTTACCCCCCGGAGACGTTGCAGCTCTCTGATCCTCTCTCTCTCTCTGATCCTCTCTCTCCTTCTCTCTCTGTCTCTCTCTCTCTCTCTCTCTCTCTCTCTCTGTCTCTCTCTCCTTCTCTCTCTCTCTCTGTCTCTCTCTGTCTCTCTGTGTCTCTCTCTCTCTCTCTCTCTGTCTCTGTCTCTCTGTGTCTCTCTCTCTCTCTGTCTCTCTGTGTCTCTCTCTCTCTCTCTCTCTGTCTCTGTCTCTCTCTGTCTCTCTGTGTCTCTCTCTCTCTCTGTCTCTCTGTGTCTCTCTCTCTCTCTCTGTCTCTCTCTCTTTCTCTCTCTTACCCCATCCCAACCCGGGTTTATTCTCAACTCTGGATTAATCCAGATTATAGCCGGCTAGATTAGATTGAGGATTATTTAATTTCTTATCTTCTGACAACACGGCTCTCTGCTTTTCTTCATAAACGTTTTCCAGGTGTGAGACATCATCGTCTGTGTACATTAACCCGCGGTTGAATCAGCATCACATGCAGCAAGGCATGCTGGGAGTGTCGGGGGTAGAGGGGGATCATTTAATTGTCAAATCTGTGCCGCTTGCAGGATTCCTCGTCTGATTAATCCAGGATTTAATTCAATCTGCGGGCCACCAGAAATAGCACAACACACACACACACACACACACACAAATACGTGACTTATGCTAATTTTACTTGCTAGTTCTTGTATAGTTATGTTCCATTTATTTTCACTGTACAGTACAAGTGCAAAGAAAGAAAGAAAGAAAGAAAGAAAACCAAAGAACAAAGGAACAGAAAGAGATAAAAATTATATATATATAAAAAAAAAAAATAATAATAATAATAATAATAATAAATAAATAATTAAATAAATAAAAGGAAATGAAATGCAAGCAAGAAAAATGGAAATGAAGGAAATCAGGATAGATAGATAGATAAATAGATAGATTCGAGAACAGATAAAAAGTAACAAACAGACAAAGAGACTAAGAAACAGAGATAAAAAGCAAGAATGAAAGAAGGGAAGAAAGAAAGAGAAACAAATAAACACAGACACTAAAAAGCAAGAACATTAAAAAAACAAAAACAAAGGGACAAAGATATTAAAAAAGAAAGACAAGGATGTTCCTTTTATCTTTTTTAGATGTAGATCTCCTTAAACACTTTTTTTCACTTTTCCTGTTTTTTTTAAATTAGTTTTAATGAATTAGATTTGTTCTCTCCTGCTCGAAGCCGTACAGGGCGACGTGATCTATTTTATTTCACGTCTGTAAATGTAATTTAAAAAATATTATTCATTTAAAAATTAGGAAACGTATTAACACTAATAATAGTTTTTTGGTTATTATTTTTTCCACACCCAGATGCCTGATGTGATTAGGACTGATCCTGTATCTCCCCACAGGTTGCCTGGAGTGTTGAAGTCCTCACTGATTATTCATTCTGTTTGAACAGATTTATGAAAAATACAAAATGTTGCATGCCTAAAAAGACTGAGGTTGGGACTTTTATTTTACAGCGTGAAAAAAATTCTCAAATATAATTCATATTTATATATATATTACAGTATATATATATATATTTGGCATCATGTGTCTTGTTCTTGACCCCCAGTCTGATCCTCTCTCCACTACAGTTTTCATCTCTTCTCCTCTTCCACTTTGTGTTCTCACTGGCTAACAGTCAGACATGTAACTGTAGCTGTTGCTTCCCATAATTCATGCTAAGTTTCTCATTCTTCTTCCTAGCCAACTCTGGCTTTAACATGAGGTTAAAGTTCCATGTCCCAGGTCACAGGCTGTCAGCGTTACACAGACAGATGTCTTAGCAGCTAATCCTGCATTAGAATCACACTCATACAGAACGCACTAATTACTTTCTCTGTCAGCGAGCATCATTCAGCGTCTGTGTGCTCAGATCATCATGCAGATTCTGACAAGATTTACAAACACGAATCGATGTGACAGTCACACTGTCCGATGCCGGTGCCGCCGCTAATGCCTACTGACATGTCTAATTGCTATGCTGGTGAGACACCGAAACAACCGTTTTCTTTATTTTCTGTCAATTAGCAGAGGCTTTCTGTAAGCACACTTCATCCTGTCTCCTGCAGAGGTCGAGGGCGAGGAGGCGAACATCACGCAGAGAAAGCCATTACCGCACACGAACATGACGAGGATCATTAATAGAGGCAGCATCAGGGATGATGGAGCGAGAGAGAGAGAGAGAGAGAGAGAGAGTCATGTTCCGACGCGCTGATGCTCAGTAAAACACTTTCTTGATGTCTGTCTCTTTGTTTCTAGATTCCTTTGCTTCTCTTTTAGGAAGCTACAGACATTTAATTTTATTTTATTAGCAGCTTTGGTTTGTAAATAATGACATTTAAAAAGCACTGTACTCAAACTGGAACAAACTGGACTCCTTTTAATTTTAAACACATCTCCTGTTACACTGAACTTCCAGTACACATTATTATGCAGATCAATCCCTGCTCTCCGTTATCACCCAGATGAGGATGGGTTCCCTGTTGAGTCTGGTTCCTCTCAAGGTTTCTTCCTATTACCATCTCAGGGAGTTTTTCCTTGCCACCGTCACCCTCGGCTTGCTCATCGGGGACAATCTTATCATTTTGATTCATACACATTGCATACAAACTTCTTTTATTGTGTAAAGCTGCTTTGTGACAATGTCAATTGTTAAAAGTGCTATATAAATAAAATCGACTTGACTTGACTTGACTGTGACTTTCTAGCCTGTCTATTTAAAGTTTATTTAGTTAACAGGTCTTGACAGTTGATTTCCTGGATTTCTAGCTCTATGCTCCACTCCATGCTTATGCGCTTGATTCAGTGAGTTTTATGAAGTGATTGAGCGAATTGTTCCAGTAGGCTTTAGGTTAAAGCTCATGCTCCTGAACAAGGTCTAAGAATTTGATTTCCTGAACTTAGCAGACTTAATACTGTATATTCCCACTTTAAGGTTTGAGTAAAAGTAATACTAGATTGAAGGACACACTCAGAGGAACGGGTTTCGTTGCTCCAGTGGTGCAATCGGTTAGCGCGCGGTACTTCTACAGCAGTAAGTGTGAAGCCATGCCGAGGTTGTGAGTTCAAGCCTCACCTGGAGCAATGTTTTAACCCATGCTTAAGCAGAGCCAGTGAAAGTCATAATTTCAAGGTCATATTGTAGTGGCCTCGTGGTTCCAGTGGTGCAATCGGTCAGGACGCGGTACTCGCCTGCTGCTGCCTCCAGATGAATGCTGAGGTTGTGAGATTAAGCCCTACCTAGAGCAGAAGCTTTACCTGAGAGTTGAGGTAACACAAACCAGTGGTTAGTATAAACTGTCCTAATGGGTTACTTACAGGGATACATACTACACATGCCAAGTCATTCTGACATGAGGCTACAGTAAGTTTTGCCTTAGTTTTATTAATGCAGTACAGAGCAAACGTTTGGACACACCTTCTCATTCAAAGAGGTTGAATTTGTATTATGGCAAGAAAAAAGCAGCTAAGTAAAGAAAAACGAGCGGCCATCATTACTTTAAGAAAACTTTGAAAGAGTCCACAAGTGCAGTCACAAAAACCATCAAGCGCTACAGAGAAACCGGCTCACATGCGGACCGCCCCAGGAAAGGAAGACCGAGAGTCGCCTCTGCTGCGGAGGATAAGTTCATCCGAGTCACCAGCCTCAGAAATCGCAGGTTAACAGCAGCTCAGATCAGAGAGCAGGTCAATGCCACACAGAGTTCTAGCAGCAGACACATCTCTAGAACAACTGTTAAGAGGAGACTGTGTGAATCAGGCCTTCATGCTAGAATATCTGCTAGGAAACCACTGCTAAGGACAGGCAACAAGCAGAAGAGACGCGTTTGGGCTAAAGAACACAAGAAAGAATGAGACTCTTTGAATGAGAAGAAGCGTCCAAACCTTTGCTCTGTACTGTACGTGAATAACCAGTGTCAGCTGTCCCAGTGGGTCCCATGCTTAAAGCTTAAGTAGAATTGCATGTGAAGCTATGCCAAGGTTGTGTGTTCAACCCTCATCTGGAGCCTTGCATGGTTGTGTATTACTAATAGTGTATCAGTAAAACTAATGCTAGTTTGAAGGGTTAGCTCAGAAAGCAAGAACTTCATACTCCAGTGGTACATTTGGTTAGTGTCCTATCCTTATGCGACAGTACATGTAAAGCCATGCTGAGGTTGTGAGTTTGAGCCTCAACTAGATCAGTGGCATTCCTCTTACCCTCACCCTTAAGTAGATCAAGTGAAAGTATAAGTGCAAGGGCATGTATGCTACAATTGCTGTCCGGTTCCAGTGGTGCAATTGATTAGTGTCATTTGCGTATGTGACAGTGTCTCTGGAAAGATCCTGGGGTTTTCAATTTGAACCTCCTGTAGAACTATCTCTCAACCTGAGAAATGAGGTACTATAAACCCTTGCCCAGTCTCAACTGTCCCAAAGAGTTTCTTGCTGAGGAATAGATGAATCTGTGCATAGGATCTGTCCTAGAGCCTCATGGTTTGGGTGCCTAGCGTATGTACTAATGGAAGCTTAGGTACACTATGAGCAGAACCAATTTAATTGGACATAATGACGATTTTACAACTTCAACCCCTGGAGGTGGTACCTGTAAAACTTGTGCGTGTGAAGATTTGCAACATGGGCACTCCATAGTTGTTCTGTGAGTCTAATGGTCCAGTTGGTTAGTATGCACCCCTTTTATGGTTCTGTTTCTGAGAGGTTGTAAGATTGAGCATCATCTACCACTGTAGCTTCACCTATCAATTGAGGTAATGTAAGCCAGTGCTCAAACTGTCCAAATGAGTTAGTTTAGACATGAGGCTTATACAGGGTAACATGATTATGACACTTTGGACCCATGCTTAAGTAGAGCCAGTGCAAGGTCACATTATTGTGGAGTGGCTCCAATTGTGCAATAGGTTATTGTGCAGTGCTCATATGCCAGTACCTCTGGAGGAATGCTGAGGTTTTGAGACATGAGGCTAAATTTTGAATCAGTTTTACTCTTGTTGGTGAATAGCTACAGTAGTCTCAGCTGTCCTATTGAGTCCCATACCTGTATGCCAATGTCCAGTCTCATCTGTCCCTTTGATTTGGTTATACAGAAATAGATATAAACCGATGAATTTTACTACTGTACTGTAGCTTTACCACAGGAGTTGGTATCCATAAGGCTTATGTACCATATGTCCGAAGCTCTGCATGTTAAGCCACAGAATGCCAAGGTTGTGTGTTCAACATTTATCTGAGGCCTTGCATGGTTGTGTATTCCTAATACTGTTATTGTTTGAAGGGCTAGCTGAGAGAGCATGGCTTTTGTGCTCCAGTGGTGCAATCGGTTAGCATGTGGTACTTATACAGCAGTAAATGCGAGGCCATGCTGAGGTTGTGAGTTCAACCCTCACGTGGAGCAGTGCTTTTAAAGCTTAAGTAGTGGCAGTGAACGTCGCAAGGGCATGTTGCTGCATGGTGCACTTGGTTTGTGTGTGTTGTTCCTGTACCAGTGTCTCTAGAAGAATCCCAGGGTTATGGGTTATACCTCAGCGTTGCGGTATAATGCAGGACTACATGCCAGGTTGTGAGGGTGGCTTTTTCCTGAGTTTAACTACTGTATACTCAAGAAATTTGCTAAACAACAAATCTCAGTTGTCCCAGGTAGCATTGATGTGAAGTTATATCGAAGTTGTGTGTCCATCTATCAGCTGAAGTCTTGGATGGTTGTGTTTTCACAACATTGTGATTTAGGTGGTGAATTTGCTGGCCCAATCTTATAGTCCTAATACTGCATTTTCTCACTTTAACACTTGATTAAACTAATACTAAGGGTTTAAGGGTAAGCTAATCGGTTAGCGCGCGGTATTCATACAGCAGTAAGTGCGAAGCCATGCCGAGGTTGTGAGTTCGAGCCTCACCCGGAGCAGTGCTTTTACCCATGCAAGCTTAAGTAGAGCCAGTGAAAATCATCAGTGCAAAGACACATCACAGCCCCTGTATGGGTGCGGTTGGATAGTGTGCAGTGATCACTGTATGAGGCAGTACACAGGGTGGAACCCTGACGCTGTGAGCTCGAGTCTACTGTGGTTCAGTATCGATTATGCAAGCAAATTCCTTGCTTAAAGCATGAGTGAAACCAATGAAATGACATCAGGCAGGGTTTCTTGGTTCATTTCGGTAACCAGATGCAATACCCAATCTCAGCTCTTCTAGTGAATGCCACAGGTAAAGCTTAATGCGAATGGACACCATGTGGGGTTTGTAGCTCCATTTCTGAGAATGTTAATGAAGTATATAAAGACATGCTGTGTTTAAGCCTCAGCAGCAGCATGACTTTTACCTGATGGGTAAGTAGAACTAAAGCGAGTTGGAAGGGAAAGTCCACATCCTGTAGGACATGCAGCTCCAGGCTCAAGTGTGCAGGATGTAGATGGTAGTGTGTTTCCATGGAGGAGTTCCAAGCAGAACCATTTCACATGTTTTTAGAGCTCTAGTGGTGCAATTATTCCTCTCCTCTGGAGTACAGGAGATCAGTTAGAGGTTTGAGGTCAGCTTTGAGTCACCATGATGCCAGTCAGGCTGTTGGGAAGAACTATTACAGATTTGTTCGAGAGAGAGAGAGAGAGAGAGAGAGAGAGAGAGAGAGAGAGAGAGAGAGAGAGAGAGAGACTGATGGAGAAAAAGTGAAGCAAAAAAGTAGCAATCCCGGAGGACATCTTGTCCCTTCCTCCATCATGCTGTAAGCATTCCGTCTACACACCCTGTCCGCTTCATCGCTGTGTCTCTTCAGGCTTTGATGCTACTAGAAAGAACAGAAAAAGAATGAACAATGTGCTGAAAAAGATGTGCGTTTTTAATGCTTACTTAGCAAGCCTTCAGGGATATTCCAGCATGCCTTTCACCTCCCCTTAAACTCATGGCCATGAGCTTCCCCCTTATTTGAGTCTTTTTTTTCTCTCTCTTTTTCCTTTTGAGAAAGGCAGAAAGACTCGGATCACAATACTGCTGTAATTAAAAATAAGAAGCTTTTAGTCAGCATTAGCGATAGCTAATTTTTTCCACATGCTGCACCGATGCTCTCCTCCCACGGGACATCGGCACCAGTGAAGAAAGGAATTTATTTAACACTGCGCAGTCCACATCTGCACCATGTAGCAGAGGCATAAATCAATAAAGAAGCAGAATAAATTACGCTTACACTGCAACCTTTAGGAACAGTGAATATACAGTGAATATATATATATATATATATATATATGTATATATATATATTTTTTTTTTTTACAGTGAATTTGATAGAATTGTTTCTATTCCCGATTTTCTTTCATTAAAATTTTTTTATTTTTTTTTGGTTTATCTGCAAAATCTGGCAACTTCAAAGTCATGAACCATGAATATTAGAAAATCTCCACATGTAAATATTGACATACCACATATCTGTCTGTCTCTCTGTCTGTCTGTCTGGCTATCTATCAGATATCTATCAGATCTTGGAGTTTAACCCTCAGAGTTGGTGATAAAAGGAGAGAAGAGTTGAAGTACAGAAAACAAGCCAAAAGTGCTGAGACATAAAGTTTAGAGTCTCCCAGGAGAGATCCAGAAACAAAGGAAAAAAAAAACCTAGGAAAGAGAAAAGCATAAGAAATGCAGGAAATATCTTCTAGACAGCTCTTTAAAGCTGAGCCAAAGTCCCGCAAGACGCAGTGGGTTCATGGAGAAGTCAAGGAAAGAGGAAGACAAAAGCAGGGGAAGAGAACCTGAGCCAAGGCCGAGCAAAAACGGGCCGTAATTATGCAGGCGGAACATCTCCTCCCTTCAGAGAGGGCTTAAGCGCTGATCTTTTCTTACTCTCTCTCTCTCTCTCTCTCTCTCTCTCTCTCTCTCGTCTTCCCTTGGCTGAAGTACAGAAGGAGGATTAAAACTCATTCAGATGACACTTTCTCCCGCGATGCTGCTGTTAGAGCTCGACTCCCTTTAACGCCGCTCACAACTCCAGCATTTACCTTCCTGAATTCACTGTTTACTCCAACACCTCCACAGCTGCTGTTCCCCAGGTTGAATTAAAAGAAGAAGAAGAAGAAGAAGAAGAAGCACTTCCACTCTCAACTACACTCAAAGAAAGTGATTGAAAAGCTGCACAGATATCAATGCCTCAATCCCCCGTGAGGAGGGAGGGACGGGGACGGGGACGGATGTGACGACCATCACATCAATATTTATGGAGGGGAAGTTCACAGAATTCAGACGCAGCTGCTCAGGTAGAATTCAGGTGGAGGTTATTACCTGTGTGTAGCATAGTTCATGCGTCTGAGGTTGCCAGATTGGGGGGTAGGATAGGGGTGTAGGAATGGGATAGGAAACGCAGACCGCATTGCTGTCAGCTGTGAAAGGTTAATAAAAGACAGCGAGTATTCTAATCAATCTAATAGGAGTCGACTAGATTATCACAAACTCCTGCATCGTCACACTAATCAGTGGTGGAATTTCACTCATCATTATAAAAGCAGCTTATAAAACCCATTGGCCACGCCGTTACACGTTTCACCTGTCTTCCTTTTTTTATTTGTTACTTGTTCTTACCACAGTCATCACTCAAAGCGCTCTCTTGGGGCTCTCAAAGGGCTTCTCATTGTGCATGTTCACTAAGCTGAAAACAGATCTACATCAACCATATACATTGTGTGACTGTGTCCATACCTAACTGTTATCTCTCCTTCTCTTCTCTCTCTTTTTCTCTCCCTGTCTCTCTCTCTCTCTTTCACTACACATGCCTCTCCTGAGCTGCCAGTGATCCAGACCCCTTCTGTCCTCTGGTCCTGGTGTCCCTCTTCTGTCCTGAGATCTCGTCACATGGATCCCCGTGTGGTGGAGTTTCCTACAGTCTACCTGAGTCTCCAATAACCAACTGGACTCCATATGAACTTAAACACGTCTCCTGTTATACTGAACCTCCAGCCTCCTAACACACAGTATGAGTGCAGATCAAATCCCTGCTCTCCGTTATCACCCAGATGAGGATGGGTTCCCTGTTGAGTCTGGTTCCTCTCAAGGTTTCTTCCTACTGACATCTCAGGGAGTTTTTCCCTCAGCACCGTCGCCCTCGACTCGTTCATCAGGGACCATCTGATCATTCTGATTCACACACACTCTCTCACATTTCATGCTCTAAATGTGGATTCTTATGACAGGAAAAGCCTCGGTATTGTCAAACCATCCAGAGCACACTGGAATCTTTACATTGGGGGTGCTAATATTTTTGCAACCCTTTGATTTGCAAGAACTCTAGCTAAGGTTCCCGAACCCCGTCCACGTGTCTCCGAGTGGTTCGGACTAATTTACATATTTGCGTCTCATTTACACCTAACTGATTGGAATATCTTCAGTTTCACACTTACGACAATAATCTATCGTACGTTCACGTGTCGAATCACGTGTCGAACACGTCGCCCACCTCTCTCTCCCTCTCTCTCTCCCTCTCGCTTTCTCTCTCCTTTTCTGCTCTTCACTCGCTTTTGTGTGAAGTGTCATCTGCTGGCACTGAGCGTGTTTTTCTTCTCCTTTTTTTTTTTTGGACAGAGCAGACGAAAGAGAGAAAGAGAGACACAGCAATGCCGAGGTGATGAATTTAACAAAACCGTTCCATTTCTGTCAGCTGTGGATGAGGATCAGCGGGGGGGCGTCCCTTCTACAGAGCAGGAGATGAATAAATATCAGAGAGCGAGAGAGAGAGAGATACAATAGATCGAGGCAGAGAGCGATGTCTTTAAAAGAAAAAAAAATCACTTCAGCATATTTACATATTTATTTAAAATAAGAACAAAAGCCCTTTGATCTCTCCATCCCGAACCCCTGTCCCTTCAGCCTTTATCCAATTCCGTGAGAAAGTCCACGTCCATATGAAGGTCAGGACAGATTTAAGGTAAAGTCTTGCATGTAGCTGAGTCGGGAGCTTCTCCTCGGTGAGAGCACTTCCAGATGATCTTTTCTTCTTCTTTTCCTTCTTTCCTTTCTTTTTTTTGTGAGTGTTGTGCTAATTTCACAACCTTCGCTTCATCCGGGAAATAAGTCGACAGCAAAAGCACCTCGAGCGTTCAGTAGAGCAAACACCATACACACAAGCTGCTCTCTCCATCTTCACTCTTTAAACTCTCATCTGGTCTCCCGACTCTATTCACACACACACACACACACACACACACACACACACACACACACACACACACACACACACACACACAGATAGATAGATAGATAGATAGATAGATAGATAGATAGATAGACTGTTTATTGTCATCACACAGGGAGTAAAATGAAATGTAGTGTCAGTCCTTACAGTGCATAAAAATATAATACAAATAGTGAAGGTTAAACATAAATATAAATGAATACAAATATTAGCACAAATTGAAAGAGAGAGTCAGTAGAGTGGGATAGACAAGAGTGTGTGTGTGTGTGTGTGTGTGTGTGTGTGTGTGTGTGTGTGTGTGTGTGTGTGTGTGTGTGTGTGTGTGTGTGTGTGTGTGTGTGTGTTTGTGAACTGAGTGTTGGCGAGTGTGTTCATGTGTCCATCGTGTCTATTTCTGTGTTTGTCTTTCTCTGATTGAATGTTTGCCTTTATTCATGTGTGACAGTGAATTTTCATGAAGTGTGTGTGTGTGTATGTGTGTGTGTGTGTGTGCAGTTATTCTTACTCCAATCTCTGCAGAGTGATTGATAAAAGCTCAGTATGTGTAAAACTGCTGTTTAATCTAAACACATGTCAGGGTGTTGGGTTAGGATCCCACAGGGGGGCGTAAACTTTTACACTTTACTGCAGCTCCGGCTCAGAGTGAGAGAGAGAGAGAGCGAGATGATAGATATACAGGAGAGGCCAGTGATTAAAGGCTGCAGAGTGGAAGAGTGAAGGTCCGGCACACACAGAGCACTCGCACCATAATTCATCTGTCTGTCTGTCTGTCTCACTCCCTTTGTCTGTCTTGCTCTCCCTGCCTGCATATCTCTCTGTCTGTCTGTCTACCAGTCTGTCACTCTCACTCTCTTTCTGTCTGTCTGTCTGTATGTATTGATCTACCTGTCTTTCTCTCTCTTTCTCTTTTTGTCTCTCTCGCTTTTGTTTGTCTGTCTTTCTGACTGAAAACTCTCATTTTCTTTCTTTCTTTCTTTCTTTCTTTCGTTCTTTCTGACAGTCTCACTCTCTCTGTCTCTTTTTTTGTCTGTCTGCTTAAGTTCCTTTTTCTATCTAAACACTATTCTATCTATTCCACAAACACACACTGATACGGCGAATTTTGTGTAAATGTGAACGGATATAAGGAGCCTCCAGTGTCAGCGCTGTGTAACAGCCAGAGGTTTACAGAGGTTGAAGTTAAACCTTCAAAGCGGAACTAGAAGACGGATTACTGTAAATCTGAGCAGTGCAGATTAACGTCGTCCCTGAGGAATAATCCGGATCACACGCTCTCGCACGCTGATGGAGCTGCAGATGGATCACACGATTACGCGAGAGCATGGCCTCATGGGATATGTAGTTAACAGGAAGGAGGAAGCTCCGTGCTCAGAGCAGTGTTTAGAGGAGAGTGTGTATTAGTATTTTAGTAGTATTTGTTGTGTATTAGTATTTGAGTAATATTTGGTGTATATTAGTATTTGAGTAGTATTTGGTGTGTATTAGTATTTGAGTAGTATTTGGCGTGTATTAGTATTTGAGTAGTATTTGGTGTATATTAGTATTTGAGTAGTATTTGGTGTGTATTAGTATTTGAGTAGTATTTGGTGTATATTAGTATTTGAGTAGTATTTGGTGTGTATTAGTATTTGAGTAGTATTTGGTGTGTATTAGTATTTGAGTAGTATTTGGTGTGTATTAGTATTTGAGTAGTATTTGGTGTATATTAGTATTTGAGTAGTATTTGGTGTGTATTAGTATTTGAGTAGTATTTGGTGTGTATTAGTATTTGAGTAGTATTTGGTGTATATTAGTATTTGAGTAGTATTTGGTGTGTATTAGTATTTGAGTAGTATTTGGTGTGTATTAGTATTTGAGTAGTATTTGGTGTGTATTAGTATTTGGTGTATATTAGTATTTGAGTAGTATTTGGTGTGTATTAGTATTTGAGTAGAATTTGGTGTGTATTAGTATTTGGGTAGTATTTGGTGTGTATTAGTATTTGGTGTATATTAGTATTTGAGTAGTATTTGGTGTATATTAGTATTTGAGTAGTATTTGGTGTGTATTAGTATTTGAGTAGTATTTGGTGTATATTAGTATTTGAGTAGTATTTGGTGTGTATTAGTATTTGAGTAGTATTTGGTGTGTATTAGTATTTGAGTAGTATATGGTGTGTATTAGTATTTGAGTAGTATTTGGCGTGTATTAGTATTTGAGTAGTATTTGGCGTGTATTAGTATTTGAGTAGTATTTGGCGTGTATTAGTATTTGAGTAGTATTTGGCGTATATTAGTATTTGAGTAGTATTTGGCATGTATTAGTATTTGAGTAGTATTTGGTATGTATTAGTATTTGAGTAGTATTTGGTGTGTATTAGTATTTGAGTAGTATTTGGTGTGTATTAGTATTTGAGTAGTATTTGGTGTGTATTAGTATTTGAGTAGTATTTGGTGTATATTAGTATTTGAGTAGTATTTGGTGTATATTAGTATTTGAGTAGTATTTTGGTGTGTATTAGTATTTGAGTAGTATTTTGGTGTGTATTAGTAAGTATTTGAGTAGTATTTGGTGTGTATTAGTGTTTGAGTAGTATATGGTGTGTATTAGTATTTGTTTTGAGAGGTGTTTAGCACAGTGTTGAAGGAACACTTACAGTAAGGCTTAAAGCCCTGCTAGTACAGTAGTGTTTAAAATAGTGCATTATAGAGTGCAAATAGTGCAAAATTCAACATGACAACCTTCCTGAATCTTGAATCGTAAGTGTGTAGTGTAGTCTTTAATGTGTTTTAAGCGTTTCTTTTGGTTTAGAAGTGCACGCTGGAGTGTTTAAAGTGATCCAGCAGTGTTAAGAGCAGCGTGTAGAGAGTGCGATGCTGAGTGTTTAGACTCAGTGTTGTGCATGAGTTTTTAAAAGAGTGTTTGAAGGGTTTTTAAAGTGTTCAGTGTTTGGAGCAGTTTATGTGCTGTTAAATCCACACGTTGACTATAAATGTAACAGATTTCACAAATAAACAAACAAATATCAAACCGCCCATAGACGCTGCAGGATGAAAAGCAATCAGACGGTGATTTAGAACAGAATGTGTGATTTAACGAGGAACAAAGCTTAATCAATTAATTAGCACGAGCTAATCTCATCTAATGTTACACTGGATTATCCTAATCACACATTAATGATCACGTGATTAATTGTGCTGCGGATATGACGTGTCTAACATGTACATACATACACGTGTAATTATCTCTACAGATATGAAACATTATTTTAAAAGAGCTCTTATTACTTTGTGTGTGTGTGTGTGGTGGAAGGAAAAATATAAATAATTAAGTGGATGTTCAGAATTTTCGCACTACTGAATGAACTGATATATGTTTTTTAAGGTTGTGTATCTGGTTTGTAGGGCGGCACGGTGGTGTAGTGGTTAGCACTGTTGCCTTGCACCGCCAGGGTCCGGGTTTGATCCTGGCTCGATTCCCGTCTCTGTGTGCATGGAGTTTGCATGTTCTCCCCGTGCTTGGTGGGTTTCCTCCCACAGTCCAAAGACATGTAGGTTAGACTAATTGGCGTGAATGAGTGTGAATGAATGAGTGAGTGTATGTGTGTGTGTGTCTGTGCCCTGCGATGGATTGGCACCCTGTCCAGGGCGTACCCTGCCATGTGCCCTAAGTCTCCTGGGATAGTCTCCAGGCCCCCTGTGACCCTGAATACAGGATTAAGCGGTATAGATGATGAGTGAGTGAGTGAGTATCTGGTTTGTTGTTACAGGTGTGTTATTGTAGTGTCTGGTTTGACAGGTGAGCGTCTGGTCTTGGTGAGTGTGTATCTTGTTTTATACAGTAAATGGGTTTGTTACTGGTTTTGCTATTGTGTATCTTGTTTATGGTAGTATTTCAGTTGAACTTTGTGGTTGTGTAGCTGGTTTTGTGGTTGTGTTACTAGTTTTGCAGTCATGCTACTGGTTTTTCTGTTGTTTACCTGGTTGGTGGTTTTTTGGTGTGTTTTTTTTTTTTTCTTCTGGTGTTGCGTTTGTGCTAGTGGTTTTGGTAGTGCTACTGGTTATGCTGTTGTGTAACTGGTTTGTGGTTGTTTTACTAGTTTTGCAGTTTGCACTGTTACTAGTTTTGTGGTTGTGTTACTGGTTTTGCTGTTGTGTAACTGGCTTGTGGTAGTTTTCATGGTTTTGCGGTTGTGCTACTGGTTTTGTTGTGTATATGCTTTGCTGTGGCACGGTGGTGTAGTGATTAGCACTCTAGGTTCTGGGTTTGATTCCCAAAAGGATTGGGTCTGTGTGCATGGAGTTTAGATGTTCTCCGCGTGCTTGGTAGGTTTCCTCTGGGTACTCTGGTTTCCTCCCACAGTCCAAAGCAGGTTCAGCTAAATGGCATTCCCAAATTCCCTGTAGTGTGTGCCCTGCAATGTATTGGCACCCTGGCCAGGATGTGCCCTAAGCCACCTGGGATCGGCTCCAGGCCCCCCGTGACCCTGTACACAGGATAAAGTGCTGTAGATGATGAGTGAGTGAGTGACTGTCTGGTTTGCGGTTGTGTATCTGGTTCCTTGTTGTGTTTCCCACTGTATCTTTGGCTCAGTCACACAGGAGTCTGGCTGCTGTTGAAGATCTGCCTGGGGCTCAGATGACGTTGAGAACGAGAGGAACTCTGAGCATTAATAACACACTCATCTGAAGGAGGTCTGGCTCCACAAGGAGTTAGAGTGCGGCTTTGTCAAATAAATAAAAACATTGGAATCAGATAAACGTTCTTCTCTCTGTGTTTGGCTGCACGTCTAGTAGAAGGTTGTTGTGGTCCTATTATATTATTATGAACAGATAACTACTCTATGAACACTATTTGACACACACACACACACACACACACACAGAGAGAGAGAGAGAGAGAACTCCTAGTAGTGATGTAATGGTCTCACTCTTCTGTAGTGGGTGGAACCAGACGAGGCAAACACATCAGCTTCCAGAGTTCCTGAATTCCACAGTTCACACAGACATTAAACATTAATCATTCAACTAATATTAGCTAATCTAAGCAAATTTTACACTTTATTATGCTAATCATATGCTAATGATATAAAATGATTAACTGTTGAAATGATGTGATGAAGTTCTAACCTGTAAATACAAGCGTAATCATTTTCACAGATATAAAATATTAGATTAACAGAGCTCTTGTCATGGTGTGTGTGTGTGTGTGTGTGTGTGTGTGTGTGTGTCCTGACTAATCAGGAGTGTAAATAATTCCCCGCGGTAGTAGGTGGAGCAGGTGGTTGATATTAAAGGCTGTACACACACTGTGGTGGTGAGTCACAGTGTTTCAGGGTAAATATTACACAGACTTCAGTCTGCCATTATCGTATCCAGGCACCATTACTGTTTCATGTGTGTGAGTGTGTGTGTGTGTGTGTGTGTGTGTGGACAGCATTTGTATATCTTCTTGTATAATTCTTCGCTATTCGAGTAGCACTCTGGAGTTATTTGTCCTCGACACTTAAGAGGAGATTTATTTTAGACATTTAAATACCTGCTGATCCGTTGTGAAAGTAAGAGGAACCTGGAGAACCTGCAGAACACGGGGAACCTGGTGGAGACCACACGGACACGAGGAGAACAGACATCAAACCGAGGTCCAGATAGAATCGGGAACTTGTGAAACTCCATGAGAAACTGTTATATATGAGTGATGTGGATAAGAGTGTGTACAGGAGCACATGGAGGAGTGTTTAATGAAGCATGTAATAAGTATTAGGAAACTGTTTATGTATCATTTTAAGGGATGATGGAGAAGTGTTTAAGGAGTGATTTAGTGGGGTTTAATGAAGTGCTTAAGATGTAGTTGGAGATATAAGTAGTGTTTCAAGGGTGTTTCAAAGGTTTGTAACAAAGGTGTGTAGTGTGGACTGTAGTTGAGGTTGTGAGGAGTGTATGAGGAGTGTATAAGGAGTGTAGTTGAGTGTATGAGGAGTGTAGTTGAGTGTGTGAGGAGTCTAGTTGAGTGTATGAGGAGTGTGTGAGGAGTGTAGTTGAGTGTATGAGGAGTGTAGTTGAGTGTGTGAGGAGTGTGGTTGAGGTTGTGAGGAGTGTAGTTGAGTGTATGAGGAGTGTAGTTGAGTGTGTGAGGAGTGTAGTTGAGTGTATGAGGAGTGTAGTTGGGTGTATGAGGAGTGTAGTTGAGTGTGTGAGGAGTGTGGTTGAGGTTGTGAGGAGTGTAGTTGAGTGTATGAGGAGTGTGGTTGGGGTTGTGAGGAGTGTATGATGAGTATAGTTGAGTGTATGAGGAGTGTAGTTGGGTGCATGAGGAGTGTAGTTGAGTGTATGAGGAGTGTAGTTGCGTGCATGAGGAGTGTAGTTGAGTGTATGAGGAGTGTAGTTGCGTGTATGAGGAGTGTAGTTGAATGTATGAGGTGTGTGGTTGATGTTGTGCGGAGTGTATGAGGAGTGTAGTTGAGGTTGTGAGGAGTGTAGTTGAGTGTATGAGGAATGTAGTAGTTGAGTGTATGAGGAGTGTAGTTGAGTGCATGAGGAGTGTAATTGAGTGTATGAGGATTGTAGTTGAGGTTGTGAGGAGTGTATGAGGAGTGTAGTTGAGTGTATGAGGAGTGTAGTTGAGGTTGTGAGGAGTGTAGTTGAGTGTGTGAGGAGTGTCGTTGAGTGCATGATGAGTTTAGTTGAGTGTGTGAGGAGTGTATGAGGAGTGTAGTTGAGGTTGTGAGGAGTGTAGTTGAGTGTGTGAGGAGTGTCGTTGAGTGCATGAGGAGTTTAGTTGAGGTTGTGAGGAGTGTATGAGGAGTATAGTTGAGGTTGTGAGGAGTGTCGTTGAGTGTGTGAGGCATGTAGTTGAGGTTGTGAGGAGTGTAGTTGAGTGTGTGAGGAGTGTAGTTGAGTGTATGAGGAGTGTGGTTGAGGTTGTGAGCTGTGTATGAGGAGTATAGTTGAGGTTATGAGGAGTGTAGTTGAGTGTATGAGGAGTGTAGTTGAGTGTATGAGGAGTGTAGTTGAGTGTATGAGGAGTGTGGTTGAGGTTGTAAGGAGTGTATGAGGAGTGTAGTTGAGGTTGTGAGGAGTGTATGAGGAGTGTAGTTGAGGTTATGAGGAGTGTAGTTGAGTGTATGAGGAGTGTAGTTGAGTGTATGAGGAGTGTAGTTGAGGTTATGAGGAGTGTAGTTGAGTGTATGAGGAGTGTGGTTGAGGTTGTAAGGAGTGTATGAGGAGTGTAGTTGAGGTTGTGAGGAGTGTATGAGGAGTGTAGTTGAGTGTATGAGGAATGTATGAAGAGTGTAGTTGAGTGTATGAGGAGTGTAGTTGAGTGTATGAGGAGTGTAGTTGAGTGTATGATGAGTGTAGTTGAGGTTGCGAGGAGTGTATGAGGAGTGTAGTTGAGGTTGTTAGGAGGGTATGAGGAGTGTAGTTGAGTGTATGATGAGTGTAGTTGAGTGTATGTGTGTTTTGGTGTGTTGAGTGTATGAGGAGTGTTTGGGTGTGTTGAGTGTATGAGGAGTGTTTGGGTGTGTTGAGTGTATGAGGAGTGTAGTTGAGTGTATGAGGAGTGTGGTTGAGGTTGTGCGGAGTGTAGTTGAGTGTATGAGGAGTGTTTGGGTGTGTTGAGTGTATGATGAGTGAGAGTTATGTGCATCTATACAGTAGGGAGATTTTCATTTAATTGTTTATACCTGTGTGTTAGATTACCCGTGCCAAGTGATTTGTAGCTTTAAAGCTGTCACAAATTATATAGTCGACATTGATAATAAGTAATGGCACCCTGCCCAGCAGTTCAGCTTCAAACAACTTCCTCATCCACAGATGGAGCGAGAGAGAGAGAGAGAGATGGAGCGAGAGAGATGCCCACACACACACACACACACACAATGATAAGTTGATTAGAAATGTACACTCTTGGAATATTCATGCTTTATTTTCGGTTTTAAATGACTGCACAGGTGGTACGGCTAGACACTGTGTCCAAAAAGCCACATGTTTACCTGTGTGTGTGTGTGTGTGTGTGTGTGTGTGTGCGTGCGTGCGTGCGTGCGTGCGTGTGTGTGTGTGTAAGAAAGGTGTGTGTTTGCATGACCTTTGTTGTCTAGATGTCTAGGTGTTTGTTTATTCCCTCACACACTCAGCCCTATAAATTCATGTGGTTCTACTGAAAAACTGTACAGTTGAGTTGTATTATGCGTAGGAACACACACACGCACACACACACACAGACACACACACACACAGTGTTTTCTCCTTATTTGTAGATAGATGTAATATAAAGATATACATTATATTCTGTATGACATTAGACAGCTGCTATGAGGACGTCCTTCGTTAGCCGAAACTCTGCTGGTCGTCAGGGTTACACAGCCTTAATGGAGCTGCAAAGCTTAATTAGATGTAATTAATTTAGGCAGATCTGTCAGCCAATTAGAAATGAGCATTTTAATAGAGGTTAAGAAAAAACCAGTCAGAGGATAGAATGATGAAAATGAAAGTGAAAGCACTATCAATCAATTAATCAATTACCAATAGGATCAGTGAAGGACTTCACAGACTGAAGCCCAAAAACTGTCACCATGCAGGTGTCATAAAGAGTAATAAAGAGGTATAAAGAGTTCTGAGGAGATATGAAGTTCTGAAAAGTTATAAAGAGTGATAGAATTATGAAGAGCTGTGAGGAGTTACAAAGAAGATATGAGGAGGTTGGAAGCATTATGAAGTCTTATGAAATGTTGTGAAGAGTTGTAAAGCATTATGAGGAGTTATAAAGTGTTATAAAGTGTCACTATCAATGTCTCACCAGCAGAGCATTATGCACACGTGGACAAAATTGTTGGTACCCTTCGGTCAATGAAAGAAAAACTGAAAGAAAAATGGTCACAGAAATAACTTTAATCTGACAAAAGTAATAATTAAAAAAAAATTCTATGAATGTTAACCAATGAAAGTCAGACATTGCTTTTCAACCATACTGCAACAGAATTATTTTAAACAATAAACTCATTGAACAGGCCTGGACAAAAATGATGATGCCTCTAGAAAATACTGAAAATAATGTGACCAAAGGGACATGTTAATTCAAGGTGTGTCCACTAATTAGCATCACAGGTGTCTACAATCTTGTAATCAGTCAGTGGGCCTATATATAGGGCTCCAGGTAGTCACTGTGTTGTTTGGTGACATGGTATGTACCACACTCAACATGGACCAGAGGAAGTGAAGGAAAGAGTTGTCTCAGGAGATTCGAAAGAAAATTATAGACAAGCATGTTAAAGGTAAAGGCTATAAGACCATCTCCAAGCAGCTAGATGTTCCTGTGACTACAGTTGGACATATTATTCAGAAATTTAAGATCCATGGGACTGTAGCCAACCTCCCTGGACGTGGCCGCAGGAGGAAAATTGATGACAAATCAAAGAGACGGATAATCCGAATGGTAACAAAAGAGCCCAGAAAGACTTCTAAAGAGATCCAAGGTGAACTTCATGCTCAAGGAACATCAGTGTCAGATCGCACCATCCGTCATTGTTTGAGCCAAAGTGGACTACATGGGAGACGACCAAGGAGGACACCATTGTTGAAAACAAATCATAAAAAAGCCAGACTGGAATATGCCAAACTACATGTTGACAAGCCACAAAGCTTCTGGGAGAATGTCCTATGGACAGATGAGACAAAAATGGAACTTTTTGCCAAGGCACATCAGCTCTATCTTCACAGATGGAAAAATGAAGCATATGAAGAAAAGAACACTGTCCCTACTGTGAAACATGGAGGAGGCTCTGTTATGTTCTGGGGCTGCTTTGCTGCATCTGGCACAGGGTGTCTTGAATCTGTGCAGGGTACAATGAAATCTCAAGACTATCAAGGGATTCTAGAGAGAAATGTGCTGGCCAATGTCAGAAAGCTGGGTCTCAGTCGCAGGTCATGGGTCTTGCAACAGGACAATGACCCAAAACACACAGCTAAAAACACCCAAGAATGGCTAAGAGGAAAACATTGGACTATTCTAAAGTGGCCTTCTATGAGCCCTGACCTCAATCCTATTGAGCATCTTTGGAAGGAGCTGAAACATGCCGTCTGGAAAAGGCGCCCTTCAAACCGGAAACAACTGGAGCAGCTTGCTCATGAGGAGTGGGCCAAAATACCTGCAGAGAGGTGCAGAAGTCTCATTGACAGTTACAGGAATCGTTTGATTGCAGTGATTGCCTCAAAAGGTTGTGCAACAAACTATTAAGTTAGGGGTACCATCATTTTTGTCCAGGCCTGTTCCATGAGTTTATTTTTTTTTATAATTCCGTTGAAGCATGGTTGAAAAGCAATGTCTGACTTTCATTGGTTAACATTCATAGAATTCTTATTTATTATTACTTTTGTCAGATTAAAGTTATTTCTGTGACCATTGTGAGTTTTTCTTTCATTGACCGAAGGGTACCAACAATTTTGTCCACGTGTGTAACAGAGGAATTAGCCATTGTGATGAGTTATTAAGAGTTATGAAAACTTATAAAGTGTTATAATGGGTTATGAAGAGTTATGAAATGTTTTTAAAAGTTAAGGTGAGTTAAAATGTTCTGAAGATTTATGAAGAGTTATTAGAAGTTATAAATAATTAGAAGGAGATATGAAGAGTTATGAGGGGTTATAAAGTGTTTTAAAGAGTTATACGGTGTAATACGGGGGTTAAGAACATAAGAGGTATAAAACAGAATGAATACTGTTTCAAAGTGAGAGACAGGGTGGAAACGGGGGCGTGGGGAAGGACGCATGACGGGCGAGGGAAAACATGAGCACATTGGGAAAAGTGACAGCGTGGGACAAACCGACAGGCAGGGCGTGAGTCATGACAACTGTATTCTTTCTTTCTTTCTTTTTTTCTTTCTTCTCAGCAGGTGTTTATCTGTGCTTTATTTCTTCTTTTTTAGTATTTGTCCATGTGAAGTCTTCATAAATTTTGTTTACTCTTTTACTTGTTATTTCTTCATTCATTTATTTTAACATATTCTTTTGTTTGTTTGCTCTTTGTTCTTTCTTTCTTTCTTTCTTTCTTTCTTTCTTAGAAAGATGGATGTAAGTTCATAAATAATTTCCTTTGCTGCCTTCCTCTATGTACATTAAAAGGCCAAAGTATTGGCACCCCGTCGGTATGATTGTGTAATATTATGTGTGAGAGTGTGCCTGACTGCAGGACCTGAAGCTCTATAGAATCAGCTTAAAGTAATTTCACTGATGCGTTTCATCTGTCAGCTGACTGCAGAGACACAAAAAAACCACAAACTCCATGACCTCAGGTTAAGTGCTGGGCCGAGGGCACAGTCCTGATGTCCATTAGCTGCGACCGAGCTTATGATTTGTTGCTTCTCAGCCCGAGTGTTGGCTGTTAGCGTTCCCTCATGACTATAAAGAGGTGACTTTAGGCCAGAGGTTCACCCAGAGAAGCGAAGCAGGACCCCTGAGAAGGAACCTTCACCCGCCAACTTCAGATAAAACTGTGAGTTGAATAAAAAAAAACTGAAACACAAATGACTCCAGGAGCAGGCAAAGTACTGAGAAATTATTCTTAAGTCAAAGTTTAGAAAAAGTTCCACAATAAATTAATTTAATCACCTAAAAGTTTCAGACAAAAGCATGAGCTCAAGTTAAAGTAAAAAAGTGTTCCGCTTCTTTTTTTTTTATTTTTTTTTTTTAAGTAAGAAGTAAATACTTTTAACTGGATGAAATTTTATGAATGCATCATTCCATCTCTGTACGCTTGCAATATTTACAGTTTTGCAGATACATTAACTTTATGATTATGATTTGTTATCAATAGTCCTGAAGCTCTCATAAAGCAGACTGACTCCATCAGCTGACCCTGTGACCTGACTAAGTGGCTATAACAGCACAACCAGACAATGACCTGACCTAGTGACCGCTGCACGGTTGTGTATTAATATGTCCCTTTAGACTAGAAAGGAGTCAGCATTATTATAACTGAGAGTGGACTAGAACTGAAGTTACACTGGACTGGGTTTGGAGGGGCTTCGACCATTATTGGGATGACTTCGGAATGGTATTGGAATGGTATTGGAATGGTATTCAAATAGTATTGGAATGGTATTAAGATAGTATTCAAATAATATTGGAGTGGTATTGGGATAGTTTGGGGATGGTATTGGGATAGTATTGGAATAGTACTGGGATAGTATTGGAATAGTATTGGAATGGTATTGGGGTGGTATTGGGATAGTATTGGAAAAGTATTGGAATGGTATTGGGATAGTATTGGAATGGTATTGGGATAGTATTGGAATAGTATTGGAATGGTATTGGGATAGTTTTGGAATAGTATTGGAATGGTATTGGGATAGTTTTGGAATGGAATTGGGGTAGGTTTGGGATGGTATAGGGATAGTATAGGAATAGTATTGGGATGGCATTGGAATAGTATTGGAGTGGTATTGGGATAGTTTTGGAGTGATATTGGGATAGTATTCAAATAGTATTGGAATGGTATTGGGATAGTTTTGGGATGGTATTGGCATGGAATTTAAATGGCATTTGTATGGTATTCGAATGGCATTGGAACAGTATTGGGATGCAATTGGGATGGTACCAGAGTGGTATTGGGACAGTATTGGAATGGCATTTAAATGGTATTGGCATGGTACCAGAATGTCGATAGATGGGGGAAACGTGCTCATATCTTCATATCTGGTACTGGAGCTAGACATCCAGACAGTAAGGCATTGTGAAGAGCATGAACTAGTTTTTCTGCATTGTATAGTGACACATACTGTATCTTGGCGATATTTCTGAGATGAAAGAATGCTATCCTGGTAATATTACCTACATGAGCTTCAAATGACAGACTGGAATGAATAATCAAACCCAGGTCTTTTGCTACAAATGGTATTGGAGTGGTCTTGGAATGTTATAAAAATGGCAGTGGAATGTGGGTGAAATGTGGATGGAATGTGAGTGGAATGTGGATGGAATGTGGGTGGAATGTGGGTGGAATGTGGGTGGAATGGGGTGAAAGTTGCATCGGAATGACTGATGGACAGAAAAGGAGGTATATTTATTTTTCTTTAGACTGATAGCCTGGAGAGTGTAAGATGAGGAGATTTTTTTTTGTCAGCTCTAACAAGATGCTATCTCTCACCCTCATCTCTCCTGAGGCATTTTAGAGTGTGTTAGCGAGATAGAAGATGAAGCGAATAGAAAAAAGCCCAGATAACACACTCGTTCCTTCTTTCAGGGAGAGTGGAGGCGCAGCCGAGGTGCTGCTGTACATGTTCATGTTCAAACATCTCAGTGAGACAAACCCTGTGTGTGTGTGTGTGTGTGTGTGTGTGTGTGTGTGTGTGTGTGTGTGTGTGTGTGTGTGTGTGTGTGTGTGTGTGTGTGTGTGTGTGTGTGTGTGTGTGTGTGTTGGGGTCTGATCATGACTTATTCATCACCCGTCCTCCGGCGTTGGATGTCTTTCAGCTGGAGTCAGACGGGTGTGTATGTGGGTGGAGGAGAAGTGAAATATTCACTCTGTGGGTGTAAATCAATCCATAAACCAGATCATTAGAGCTTTTTCAGATCAGCAATGTTTTTATTTGCTGTCAATTGAAGCAAACAGGAGGGGGTGAGTTTAAATCCCATGGCTGTCTCAGAACCTTTAACCTGCAACTGCTCGTCTCTGAACTGGACCCTGTCTCACTGCCGTCGCGGGGAAACTCTGTTAAAATTTACATAAAATTAGATTGATTTCACCTCCTTTTTTTATGGTGTGTGTTAGTAGGTGTGTGTAATGTGGTGTGTGTTGGTTAGTGTGAGTGTTACATGCTGTGTGTAGTGTGTGTTATGTGGTGTGTGTTAGTACAGTATGTGTCTGTTGGGTGGTGTGTGTAATGTGGTGTGTGTTACACGTTGTGTGTTAAGAGGTGTGTAATAGTGTTGTGAAAGTTTTGGCACCCCCAGCAGCCAGAGAGCAGAGATTAAAAATGAGAGCTTTGGCACTGTGGCACACCCAAGTCCTGCCAAACCCCAAACACACAGCCGTGCCAGTGAGGAAGCCTGAGCTACTTTACAGTTACTATTTACTCCAAAACACACACACACACACACACACACACACACACACACACACACACACAGACTGATCATATATGCACTGAATGAGGTGATGAGATGATGGTGAGCAACCTGGAGCAAAAGATTCACATTTACCAAAGCCAGAGAACAGAGACGGTGTGTACAGGGAACCAGAAATGATCAGGGAAAGACAGAGCGAGACAGAGACAGAGAGAAAGAGAGAGAGACAGACAGACAGAGAGAGACACAGACAGAGAGAGAGAGAGACAGAGAGAGAGAGACAGAGAGAGAGAGACAGAGAGAGAGAGAGAGAGAGAGAGACAGAGAGAGAGACACACAGACTGCCAGATTAGTGAAAAAATAAAAAATTTATTTACTGCGGTGTGAAATCAGTCCAGTGTTCAGTTTCTATTCATTACACTGTCTGGAATGGGAACACACACACACACACACACACACGACTAAGTCCATTAATGACCACTTATGGTGCTTAATGACCTCTAATGATTCTCCTGACATTTAATAATCTAATAATCTACAGTGACCATTAACGACTTCTAATGAGAAACAATACAATCTACTGACCTCTAGTAACCCCTTGCCTGCTCACTAATAACCCTTGGTGATGTTTCATCGTGCCTAGTGACAACAAATGACCTTTAATAACCTCTAATAACATCCAATCACCTGTGAGAACCTCTAGTAACCTGTATTGACCACAAGCGTCATAAATGACCTTTAATAACCTCCAGCAGCATTTATAACAGACTCTGATGAACTTAAGTGACCTTTAAGGAGGTCTATTAGAAACATAGAGTAGATGTGATCTTATCGTATATAAACCCAGCGCTGTGTTATGTCTTAACTGACAGGAAGTTCGTCTCTCACCTCCTGACACAGAGACACAGAGACACAGCGCAGCGGTCTGGACTTCCTGTGTCTGTCCTGCAGCCATGTCCCGCACACTCACTAATCTCATCCGGAACCGTAATGGAGTCAGAGTAGGACAACCAATCAGATTAGGCGCTTGGTTAGTGTCTGCTTTATATATAGAGAGTGTGTGTGTGTGTGTGTGTGTGTGTGTGTGTGTGTGTGTGTGTGTGTGTGTGTGTGTGTGTGTGTGTGTGTGTGTGTTACAGTGTGGCCTCACAAGTGTGTATCTCTGTGAGAGCCATTGATTTGTTTTTCTCCTCCAACATAAAGACTACTGGACGTCGTCTCACATCCATTCACATCTCTCTACTCTTTATCAATGCTACACACACACACACACACACACACACACACACACACACACACACACACACACACACACACACATCGTTCCCTCACCAGTCTCTCTTTTTTTTTCTTTCTGTTCAAGTTAATAGGACAAAAGAAAAACAAGAAAAAGAGAAACTAATCACAGCTTGTCATGTTACTGAGAAAACACACAGAAGTGAAAACAGCTTCACCTCCGACTGTCACACATCGCTGGCACTGGAGACTCCTTCCACTGACGTTACACAAACCACTTACGCAGTGTTACAAAAACAATCTGTTTCTTCTCAGCGGATCGTCTGCGCTATCGTCTGGTCCGTTGCTACAGAGAATTAATCAAGACTTTTCTGGCCAATCAGAGCCCAGAACTCTACAGCGCTGTGGTGTGTGTGTGTGTGTGTGTGTGTGTGTGTGTGTGTGTGTGTGTGTGTGTGTGTGTGTGTGTGTGTGTGTGTAAGCAGTCGATGTGAACGGACCTCGTATGAGTAACTTTTCCCCCCGAGACTTGTTTTGTAAAGTCAGTGTGTGTTGTGATTAACAGCGGTTCTCTGTGTGGATCTGATCATTGATCTGTTTTTCAAACGAAACAGCGTGAGTCCTGAACATCCTTTCACGATGCTCTAAAGCCTGCCAATACTGCACACACACACACACACACACACACACACACACACACACACACACACACACACACACAAACACATAATGCTCTTGGCAATCAGCAGGACAGCTCTGTGTGTGTGTGTGTGTGTGTGTGTGTGTGTGTGTGTGTGTGTGTGTGTGTGTGTGTGTGTGTGTGTGTGGGTGTGTGTGTGTGTGTTCCACATGCTCTTCACACACGTCTGCTGCGTCACATTCGTTTTATAGAAATATTTGTCACAGTTTTATTTGGATTTATAACAATTCTGGAAAATTTTCTGACGCTTTCTGTATCAGAGAGAAAGGGGACGAGATGAGAGGACGTGTGATGTGTGTGTGATGTGTGTGTGATGTGTGTGTAATCTGACCTTTATTGCGAATCTTCAGGGCTTTGAGTCACACACTGTAATTTCCTCTCTTTGGAAAAAGACAAGGTATTTAACCCTTCGATTGCTGAGGTTTTTAATTTATTTCGATTACATTCCCGTAAGTAAGAAGTTCAACTGTGAGAGAGAAAAAAAATCTCATTAACATATTAAACATAGTATTAATATATTTTTAATAGGAATTCTAAATTAAATAGAAGAAACTGTGCTTTAAACAATTTATTTAAATATTAAATTGGGACACTAAATGTGATGGAGTCACATCCGGGCATTACGGACATTCGAGTGACTAAAGTTTGTTTAAGTTCTGGGTTTACTTTCGAAGTAACTTCATAAATCAATATAGCAACTACAATGAATAACGAGAAAATCATAAATAACCAGTTCTTCATCTCTTTTTCCCTCATTTCCTGATCTGTTTGACATTAGAATTTGCATTTATAAATAACGTCATAAAATAATCACAAAAGCAGCTTCATCGCTCTGCAGAACTCGGGACGGTTTTACCTGAGAGTTTTCTTATAGAAAAGCTTCCAAGTCAAGGCTTCTTAACAAACTAAAAACATCTATTGTTTATTTCTTCAGAGAGAAAGAACTTTTTTGTTCAGTCCAAAAAATATGCGACACTTATTGTCCTTACACACACACGCGCGCACACACACACACACACACACACACACACACACACACACACACACACACACACACACACACACACACGCATGCATGAATGCTTTCACACACGGTGTTGAGTGTGTTTGATCTCAGGATTCACACTCTGAGTGAGTTCGTCTGTGTCTGTTTCCTCGCAGCGTTTCGACTCTGAATCGACTCATTTGCAGGGAATGAATCGCTTGTGAATGCCGCGCGCTTTAATTTGCACTATTGATTGATCGATTGTAAGAGGCTGAACTGATCCATGAAGCTGAAACTGAGATCTAACAGGAGAAAAAAAAAACTAAACGCAGGACGTGATATACAAAAAGTATTTTTTGAGAAAATATTTTCCTGAACTACAGATCCGGCAATTAAGAACACACGTTTCGAGAATAGGGATCTCGCGAGCTGCTGCGTCAGTGCACGGGAAGCTGTGAAAATGAGGTATTGTGTGTCTACTGAAGCCGAAAATGTGTTAATCTCTGTTAAGCGACAGAGCTCATAAACGTGTCGAGCTCAAACTGTAAATACTGATATGTACTTATTCTTCATTTTCTCCTTCAATGAAGATTGTTCTTTGACTGCGCTTACTGTGAATTCATTATTATTATTATTATTATTATTATTATTATTGTAACGCACCCGCGCATGTGTGCAAAAAAACGAAGTACAACCAAGAATACAAAAGTGTATGATAAGTTAGCCTAAAACAATACAGTGGAACCTTGGATTATGAGCATAATTTGTTCCGGAATCGTATTCCAAAAACACTCGTAAACCAAATAGAAATTTCCCATAAGAAATAATGAAAACTCAAATTATTCGTGGAATTAGCCCCTCGCCTCGACTTAAACAGTAAAACTCCTCCTCCCTCCCCCCACCTCGCTTTTTAAGTTTCACAACTAACATACACAATGCAAACACTGTTTTAACGGGGAAAAAAAAGAAATCTCTCTAATGATACTCGCGTTAGCATACTAACGGAATCACTGCTGTAAATGTTGGGGTTTTTCTTTATTCGTTTCTCTCTGCAAGCCAGTCCGTCTGCAACACACCTCTGAGCTCAGGAGAACAGGTCAAAGAACAGCCAGAACACAGATGATTGCTCTTTCACCAGTCTCAATTTTATTCAATAAACACACACATATATAGTAGTTACACACCCTCCTGTGCGGGCAAAGCACAGGATAGGAGACTTATCAAGGACAGAAATGAGTAAATATAATGAGAGTTTGCTATGCAGTTTACCAAAATAAAAAACTGAGAAGGCCGAAGAATAACTAAAGAAAGCCGGAGAAATAGGAACAGAGTACGCATGCTCTTGACTTCTTGATGCCGTTTTCGTCCTCGCACACAGCAAATATCCTTATCACATGAGGACAGAGACAGAGTGTCCCGTCATAACCAAGAGATCATGGATGTCAGCAATTTTCCCTTACAGATGAGTAATAAGTGATTAAAATAAGATTAAATGGAACAAGAGACAGTGTCGTAATTTAAGACATCTTTAAACAAATAATCATTCAGAAGGAGATTTAAGTGCATGACTAAATCTGGTTTGAAGTGATTCAATACAGTAGAGCACAGTATAATATAGTATATACTTATATATCATTTTCCCCTTACATTCCCCTCTTTTATCCTTAAATCTTTATGGATAAATTTATACACGAGAACTAAACTCTAGATGTAAAATACATACATCTAGAGTTGGTACAGGAATATACCCTTGCATGAAGCGATACATAAGTGACTGAAAACATCTCAAGATACATGAGCCACAAAAGAAAATCAACAAGAACACACACATTACTGGAACCACTAAAGACACATACGGGGCCAATTGGCCAAAAAGAGTATACCACAAACCCCAACCCACTTGTCCCTTTTCATCATCATGCAACTGCTCTGCTACCCGCTGCATTTCTTCCAGAGCGGTGGTTATCTGTCCGTGTTCTTCGTCGTTCGCGGGGACAAAGGTATAACAACTATCTCCCACCATGGCGCAGACGCCCCCTTCTTTGGCCAGGAGGATGTCGAGAGCAATGCGGTTTTGAACACTGGTCAGGCGGAGGGCAGTGAGCTCCTCCTTTATGCCTTTTATGGCAAGATTCGTGGCGTTAGCAAAAGTGGCTAACCTATAATGTGTTACTTCGATCTGATTCCATAACTGAGTCACGCCATAATGGGGTAACATGGCCTGCCAAAATTTATTGAGCTTGGGCTGGAGCCGATGTTCAGGAGGAGGAAAAGAGTCATCAGTCGATCTGCGAGTACGATGGTGATGTTGGCTTCCATGTGGGTTTTGTGTGACTATCAAAAGGAAACCTCTAAATTGGGTAGGAGCACAGGTGCCAAACCAATGCTCAGGTAAAAACATATAAACAGATGTACCGCACACCCAGAACCAGCCTAACGGCATCACTGTGGTCCCTTGTGCCCCAGGATGGATGGCGGAACATGAATGATTTCCATCGCAAGTGTGATTCTCACCATACGGCCAATATGTGCGATTACAATGTCGAATGGAGGTATTTCCAACTGTTACGTTTCCTAGACCTACAAAGCACGTCGGAAATCCCCTGCTCACCAGGGCTTTAAATGTCAGCACCCGAGGCACGTCGCGTTTTGAAATTTTTAGGGCGGTACGCAGTGCCGTTACACAGGAACCCTTATCCGTGTTATTTTCGCACCACCTAATGCGATAATGATTTTTCGGTATAATTCGCGTGAGTAAAATTGGAGGTGGAAGTCAAGTCAACTCAAGTCAATTTTATTTATATAGCACTTTTAACAATTGACATTGTCACAAAGCAGCTTTACACAATAAAAGAAGTAAGTTTGTATGCAATGTGTATGAATCAAAATGATAAGATTGTCCCTGATGAGCAAGCCGAGGGTGACGGTGGCAAGGAAAAACTCCCTGAGATGGTAATAGGAAGAAACCTTGAGAGGAACCAGACTCAACAGGGAACCCATCCTCATCTGGGTGATAACGGATAGCAGGGATTGATCAGCATAATAATGTGTACTGGAAGTCCAGTGTACAGGAGATGTGTTAAAATTAAAATTAAAATGAGTCCAGTTTGTTCAGGTAGACTGTAGGAGATTCCAGTCCTGAGCTATCGAACAACTGAAGTCACAGGTCCCCAGAGCATCAATCGATGATAGGACAGTCTTAATGGAAACCATCCCCAGCCACCATACGAATCCAGGCAGACCACACGGGCTATTGATGACAGGGCGTTTGCAGAGCTGCGCCGAGCCACAGACCTGTCTCTCCGTGCAACCAAGCGGACGGCCCGTGCTGTGGGCCGTTCCATGGCTGCCATGGTGTCCACGAAGAGGCATCTGTGGCTGAACCTCACGGGCATCAAGGATAAGGATCGTGTTGTCCTCCTCGATGCCCCCATCTCGCCTTCTGGCCTTTTTGGCGACGCTGTTAATTCCGCCGCCACTAGGTTTCGGGAGGCAAAGCTATATGAACAGGCCCTTGGGAGGTTCCTTCCCCGCCGTGCTCAAGAACCGGGACCGTCGGCCACCCGGCCCACGTGAGGTGCAGAAGGAGAGCGTGACCAGCCGCGCACTCCCCCGTAAAGACTGGGGTGGGGCTCGCCGCTCTTCTCAAAAATCTGCTTCGAAAAGACCGGATCTGAGGAGCTTCCTCTCTTCAAAGAAGAAGCCCTGAGTTCGTGCGCCTGGGGCCATGGGGGTGTCTCCCCCCGGGGAGGGGCGCCTGGATTTTCATCACAAAACAGGGCCTCCTCCCTGGCACTCCCGGGAGGCCGGTGTTCAATCCCCGCCACCACTGGTGTTCGGGGAGCGCCGGTCTCCAATGAAAAAAAGTTGGGTGTTCAGGCATCTCCTGCCACACTTCATCTCCCAACACCTAACCCCCCCCCCCCCCCCCCCCCCCATCTAGCCGAAGTGTCAAAGCTCGTGCCCCTTTCGGAGAAGCTGGCAGCGTGGAGACTACTGCCAGGTGTATCTCCTTGGGTATAAAGGACTGTAGGCACAGGCTACAGGATTCAGTTTGCACATCGTCCTCCGCGTTTCAACGGCGTGGTCTCCACTTCCATGAAACCGGATCGAGCACATCTGCTGGCCCAGCAGTTACAGACTCTGCTGGGCAAAGGGGCCATAGAACATGTTCCCCTCCCAGACAGAGGATCGGGCTACTACAGTCTGTACTTTTTGGTGCCCAAGAGAGGGGGAGGGTTGCGTCCGATCTTGGATCTTCGCGGCTTGAACCGCTATCTCAGAAATCCAAATTCAAAACGTTGACTGTCAAAATGATTGTTTCTCAAATTTCTCAACTAGAGGATTGGTTTGTGACAATCGATCTTAAGGACGCATACTTCCATATAGAAATATTGCCACAGCACAGGAAGTTCTTGAGGTTCGCTTTTGGGGGCGAAGCTTACCAGTATTGGGTCCTTCCATTTGGCCTAGCTCTGTCACCCCGCACATATACAAAATGCATGGATGCAACTCTGGCTCCTTTAGGACTCCAGGGCATCCATATTTTTGAACTACATAAACGACTGGCTGATTCTGGCCCAGTCTCAGGAGCTAGCGCTTCGACATCGGGATGTCGTCCTAGCCCATCTTCATTCTTAGGATTGAGACTCAACGCCACAAAAAGCGTTCTCCTTTCTGTTCAGAGGACAACATATTTGGGTGTCACATCGGATTTGGTCACAATGCGGGCACAGTTGTCTCCTGCTCGTGTCGAATCCATTCTCAACACCCTGAAGGAAATCAAGTTAGGCCAGAAGGTCACCATTCATCACTTTCAGAAATCTTAGGCCTCATGGCAGCTGCGTCCACGGTGATACCTTTGGGCCTTCTGCACATGAGAGCGTTTCAGCTGTGGCTAAAAGCCAGGGGGTTTCATTCAAGGGCCAACCCCCAGAGGCTAATAAGGGTTACGCGCCGGGGGCTTCGTACCCGTTCTATGTGGTTCAGACCCCGGTTTCTGACTTTGGGTCCCACTCTAGGTCCATCTTGTCGTCGCAAGATGCTAACGACAGACGCTTCCCTCACGGGCTGGGGTGCGGTCTTGGATGGCCGTCCAGCACAAGGGAGCTGGAGAGGTCATCTTCTCGCGTGGCACATCAATTGCCTCGACATGATGGCTCTGTTTCTGGCCCTGAAACACTTCCTCCAGCAGTTGAGAGGCTACCATGTCCTAGTGCGGGTGGACAGCACTGCGGTAGTCTCGTACATAAATCGCCAGGGTGGACTGTGCTCGCGCCACTTGAACAAGCTAGCGCACCAGGTTCTGCTTTGGGCACAGGACAAGTTCCTGTCCCTCAGGGCGATTTACATTCCAGGGCATATGAATGTAGGAGCAGACTTGCTATCCAGACAAGCTGTAAAACATGGGGAATGGAAACTCCACCCCGAAGTAGTCAGTCAATCTGGGAAAGATTTTACGTAGCAGAGGTGGACCTCTTTGTCTCATAAGAGGCAGCACAATGCCCCCTTTACTACTCTCTGACTCCTCCAGTTCCCCTGGGTCTGGACGCAATGGCCCACACGTGGCCCAGATTACGCCTTTATGCGTTTCCATCTATAGTTCTGCTCCCAGGAGTCCTGGCGAGGGTCCGTCAACACGGCTTGCGCCTCTTATTGATAGCGCCCCATTGGCTGACCAGAGTGTGGTTCTCGGATCTTATATCACTCCTCGACGGCTCACCCCGGGTGATTCCAGTGAGGAGGGATCTTCTGTCTCAGGCGCAGGGGACAATACTTCATCCCCGGCCCGAGCTCTGGAACCTTCACGTTTGGTCCCTGAACGGACCAACTAAGACATGCTGGGCTTTCAGCCAGCGTAATTGAAACCGTTTTAAGTGCCAGGGCTCCCTCCACTAGAAGAACTTATGCCCTCAAATGGAGTGTATTTGAAAATTGGTGCATGGCAAGACATGTAGACCCAGTTCACTGCCAGATTGTTTCAGTGCTGGAGTTTCTGCAAAGAAGGTTGTCCTCGGGCTTATGCCCTAGTACGCTCAGAACGTACGTAGCCGCTATTTCGGCTTGTCACGCTCTGAATGATGGGGTTTCTGTGGACAAGCACCATTTAGTTGCCCGTTTTATTCATGGAGCTAAACGGTTGAAGCCGCCCACTAGAGCGACAGTCCCTTCGTGGGACTTAACTATCGTACTCGAAGGCCTGGCCGACACCCCTTTCGAACCACTAGAGTCAGCGCCTGTCAGGCTTCTGCCTCTTAAGATGGTTTTTCTTATGGCTATTACTTCTAAAGCTATTCTGCATCCTCACCCGAACTATCTTCCAAGGTTCCATTCTCGACCATGCACCCAGTTGTTCTCGAGGCCTTCTGTCCTCCGCCTTTCACAGCTCCGGAGCAGGAATGACTTCACTTACTATGTCCAGTACGTGCTCTTAGGATCTACGTCCACCGCACTAGCCAGTGGCGTAAGTCAGAGCAGTTCTTTATTTGCCATGGGGGTCTGCCACTAGACAGACTCTGTCACACTGGGTGAGAGATGCCATTGCCCTAGCCTATGAGGCGCGTGGTCACACTTCGCCTCTGGGAATCAGGGCTCACTCAACCAGGGGGATTGCCTCATCGATTGCCTTGGCAAGAGGCGTCCCCCTGCAGCAGGTGTGTGATGCGGCGGGCTGGTCCTCTCCACACACATTTGTTAGATTTTATAGTCTGGATGTCAATGCTACTCCGGGTTCACGGATCCTTCAGTCAGCATCCCAGAGCTAGGTCTGAGACCTCCTCGGCTTGTGCGCACACGCTACACAACCTGGGGGTCCAGACACTTGCAGTGCGGCGGCGTTGGTATTCTCGTTCCCATAGCGTTTTCACGCAGCATTGAGTGGTTCACTCCTATTTATAACCTGCAGGTGCACCTTATTCGGTGACGTCATGCCTGGCACAGGTTATAAGCCGAAGGTATTCGGCGGGTTTGACATGCACAGGCTTCACAACCGGGCAACAAAGAGATGTTCCCATAGCGTTTTCACGCAGCATCTTGTTCCCGCTTTATCAGGGAACAGGGTTACAGTCAAGTAACCCGAGACGTTTTTTGGCCGCTGCCTTAGCCACCCTATCAGCCAGCGAATTGCCCCAAACTTCAAATGAGTCGCCAGACGAATGAGCCTTAGTTTTAACAATGGCCAACGATCGGGGGAGATGACAGGCATTCATTAAATCCTGAACCAGCGAAGAGTGAGAAAGAGGCTTGCCATCAGCTGCACAGAACCCACGGGCCATGCCAAATTCGCCCAAAATCGTGCCAGACACCGAAAGCATAACGAGAATCAGAATAAATTGTAACATCTTTCCCTTCACAAAGCACATAGGCACGAGTGAGAGCGAAAAGCTCAGCCGCCTGATCAGAAGAAAAGGGGAGTGAAAACGCCTCTACAGTAATATCCCGAGGTGCACATAAAGCATAACCACAAAGAAACTTTCCGTCAAACGGTTTTGAACAGGAACCATCAACGATCAGGACGTCACCTGTTGCTAATGGAGTCGAAGATAAATCAGAGCGGATGCTAGTACAGTGCATAAGCTCGGAACAACAGTCATGATCTGTCTCATGCAATGTGTCATCTTGGGCATTAAGTAGACGTGAGAGAGCGTGTCCCATGGTGCTCAAGGAGGAGGTGGGCCTAATTTCGAGATTATTAGTACAACAAAGGATAATTTCGTAACCTGAGCACCTCTGGGCGGTCATATGTTGCGTTTGGAGGTTGAGGAGCACTTGTTTTACCTGATGTGGGGAGTGCAAAATCAAAGGATACGAAAGAACAATTTTCTCCGCATCCTGTACCATCAAAGCACACGCTGCCACAGCCGAAGACAGGCAGGCAGGCCACTGTATCTAAAGTTTTGGAGAGAAATGCGCAAGGTCTCATTCCCCCCCCCCCCCCCCATGTTCCTGCGCCAGAATAGCAGATGCCATGCCCACGTGTTCGCATGCATAGAGATGGAAGGGTTTTTTATAGTCTGGAAGGCCCAGTGCCGGGGCAGAGCACAGCGCTCGTTTCAGTTCCTTGTACGCTTTGAGCATATCTGCTGTCCAGGTCAGCGGCTGCTGTAGAGGATCAGTATGAGAAATGGCTGACCTGAGACGCTTGTCATAAAAGGAGCAGTCAGGGATCTATTGTCGGCAGTAGTTGATGAGGCCTAGGAAAGCCATCAGCGTGTGTTTTGTGCCAGGGCGCTTGGTGTCGAGGATCACCCTGATGCGTTCATCCGAGAGGCGTCTCTGACCTTGGGACAGTTCAAAACCCAGATATTTGACAGTGTCTTTGCAAAACATAGTTTTTGATACCTTGAAGCCCTTTTGAGCCAGATGCCTGAGGAGGTAGATGGTAGCCTTCTCACAGAGAGCTGGTGTCGCTGCAGACACAAGAAGATCATCCGCGTATTGGAGGCAGACAGAATCAGTGGGGAGAGGCAGATCGCCAAGCGCATCTCTTACTACCGACGCAAAAAAAACTGGGCTGTCAATCATGCCCTGAGGGAGGCGTGTCCACGTATATTGTCGCCCCCTATGAGTAAATGCAAAAAGAGATTGGGTCTGCTCCTCCACAGGAACACTGAAGAAGGCAGAACAGAGGCCAATTACAGAACAATGTGAATGGTGACATGGAATGGAGGAAACGACGGAAAGCACATCAGGTACAACAGGTGCAACAGGAATAATTATAACATTAATTTTGCGCAAATCTTGTGTAAACCTCCATGTGCCGTTGGGCTTGGGTACAGGATTAACAGGCGTGTTATAGGAGCTAACGCATGGTCTGATAACACCTTGCTCTAAGAGAGAGCCTAAAATCATATCAATGCCTGAGGCTTTGGCCTCAGATAGAGGATATTGTTTAACATACACAGGGTGTTGGTGTTTTATTTTGGCCTCATACGGTACACAATGTACTAATCCCACCTCGTCCTTGTGCTCTGCCCACAGTTCTCTCGGCATGCTATCGAGGTATTCAGGGAGCGAGCTGCTCTGTGAAAAGAGGAAAGAGTTATTTACAGCTAAATGTGCAAGAGGAGGGGGTGGGGGGGGCAGTGTCAGGCACTTCGACAGTAAGTTTTGCACCAGAGAAGATAAGAGACATATGCAGCCGGCTCATCAAATCTCGCCCTAGGAGATTGAAAGGACAGTCAGGCATACAGACAAAACGGTGAGAAAAATGAAGATTGTCATCATAAGAACACGTAACACTGAGTGATGGTGTGAAATAATTCCTTTGCGCAACCCCCTCTAGTCCCACAGAGCTAATGCTTTTCCCAGAAAGAGGCCCCTCATAATCTTTGCCTAGAGATGACATGGTCGCCCCAGTATCTACCAAAAAGGAAAAAGGGTGACCTTCCACACACAACTCAATAAAAGGCAGTTCATTAACCTGGGGTGACTCAAAAGTGCAAAGCAACATGGCGGGGTGTAAGCTCTGTAGGGAACCCTATGCATTGTTATAGGGGTTTCCTGTGTCCCAACATACCATCTTCTTCCATCGTCCTTATACGTTTTTCCAGGTCGTCAACAGTCATGGTGGATCTGTCAGAAAGTTGAAATTTCAACACCTTAATAACATCTGGTCTACAGTTATTGACAAGAGTATTGGTGAAGAGCAAATTGGGCTCCCTTGTGTTTAAATCTAAGTTACCCAAAAGAGTCCATGTTTCTTTGAAACCCACTAAGAATTTAGATGTACTCTCATTCTTCTCCTGTTTACAATTAGTTACTTGTGACAAGTCTTGCTTCGACTGCTGTTTGGATAGCAAGTATGCTGTCAGATCCTTCTTTAGCATTTCTAATGCTTTTGGATCATCCCTCCAGAAACAATGGTGCTCTGTTCGCCACAGGGTTGTCGTTGGCGTTTCTTTTTCTTCCTTGGGTTCTGTGGCGCCCGAGGTCGAGGGGTCACCGCCCTTCTGCACAACTTGAGACCGAGTTTTCATAAGAGTGGGTTGCTGGACCTCAATCAATTCTGCAACCTCAGTCTTAGCGACCTGATCGCTATCGGGGTGTAAACAGTGGACCTTTCCAACAAGCTCATCCTCATCATACATTTCTCCTAACACATACTGTAAGATAAATTTGTAATCTGCCCCAACTAACTGACAATGGCGAGAGGACTTAATTAACATGTCCACAAAATGCAAAACATTGCTGACCGTGGCAACATTTTAATGATGTCCTTTAACGTACTTATAGAAGGAGGATCAACTTTTGGACCACCCCTACCACTCATAGACCAAATAAAAGCACTATTTTTGCCTGACACTTGTGGGTTGTCAGGGTGTTCAGGGTATTCCGGACCAGACGGGTCATATGGGGATTCAGGGTTGAAGGGACCATTCTTACCATCATACCCCCTGCTTCCACGGCCCCGTGCCCCTCCAGAGTCACCGTAACGGATCTTGTCCTTTGGTGGAGGGCATCCTAGTGAGGCGCTCTCTCTGGCCCCCACAGGTGCACTTCGTATGGACGAAGTGGTCACGGCGGGACAGCTGGGATTATACGGCGGAGACAAAAAGCCTGCCACGCATGCTTTCATCTTAGTTTCCCGGGTTACCTTGGGGACCTTTGGGTCTCCCTTTTGTGACTTTGTTCCTTTATATTTGTCCCAGAAATTTTTCATTTTGACCCACTTTTGATAACAAGACCCCATATAGGGATAGTCCCAATTTGGATCACCGAGTCCATCATAAATCTATGAATGTGCAGAGAACAGATACTCAGGCTTAAAAGTCAAAAATTGAGGCTGAGATTCGGTCCAACCTGCCAGATTATCCAACCACGGAGTAGTAAAGTAAACTAGACCACATCTGTTCATCCAATCTCGAGGTGTTTCCACAGAATCAGGTTTTGGAAATAAATTGCCACTACCCATGCTGCTTTGGACACACTTGATCAAAACTTAATTCTTTAAACACAAATAAACAGACAAACAAAAGTAGGCGAATGCAGAGGGACCAGCCACTACAGTTTCAAAGTCCTCTGTGACTTTTAGGTGCCTATTTCAGAGTCCCGGACTCCTTTACCCAACGTACTATATTCGATCCCTGTAATCAGGCAAATAGCTAATATAGTATATACTTATATATATATATATATATATATATATATATATATATATATATATATATATATATATATATCATTTTTCCCTTACAGTAAAGTAAAAAATTAAAAATAACAAATGAACCAGCACCTTACCTTTGAAAAGAATCGCGACAGAGCAGAGTTTTCTGTATAAATAAAGTGTGTGTGTGCAGCCGGCGAGTGTGTGTGTGTTGGTGTCAAATTACGCGCATGCACACACATATTGTACACATGAGTGTGTGTGTGTGTGTGTGTGTGTCGGTGTGTCGGTGTGTGTGGAGCACAGTGTAAAATTACACGCGTGCACACAGAAGAGAGAGGGAAATCTTGATTATACAAGTAAGAGACGAGCACTAAGACGCATCGGGGAGACGATTACCCATAATTCTGCAGCGCAAGAGAGAGAAAAATCATTGGCTCAGTTATGATCACTTGCCGCTTGGTGTCAAAATAAGAGTCTCATGCGTGATACATGATACTCGGCACTCGCAAACTAATACTTGCTCAGTTTCCAATTAAAAATTTATTTAAAATCTTTGGCCGGTTTGCGGAACACTCGTAAACCACGTTACTCGCAATCCAAGGTTCCACTGTATTGTTTTATTGTGTATATGCGCTTTAAGTATACACCAAACAATAAACACTGCCTTTTGCAAAGTGAAAGTGAGTGATCCAAAGGCTGATAAACGAGTCGCAGATACAGTATGAGCAGATTTATCAATAAAACTGCAGACATACCCCCCCAGAAATGCAACAAACACAAACATACAGTATATGTTACACAGAATCCCTGGGCGTTGACCACACTTTCTCCACTCATTAGTACAGTAGTAGTAGTACACTCTAAAATGCTGGGTATCTGTAAACACATTGTTGGGTTGTTTATGCTCGGTCAAAATTCTGTGTTATTTCGGGTACTTTAATCACACTGTTGGTTTGCTTTTGCTATGAATACTAAAAGTCCTACATGATTAAACTCAATGCAAAAAACGGAAAAAGAAATGTCTCCCTGGACCTTTTGTCTGCATCACAATGAACTGAAGCACGTTTTGATCAAAAGGCTGATAAAGGCGCGCGATTTATCAATGAAAAATGCAGACATGCTCCCAGAAATGCAACAAACACAAATATACTGTATAGGCTACTCGCTAGATAAATGCTGGCTTTTCAAACATGACAGTGCGTTCCGATGTGAGCCAATTTATTCATGTCATAATATAATATAACATCATTTTGCTGTGGAGTTTATTTTTCACAACTATACTATAACTATACACAACTCTTTGTTGTACTTGCTCTGGCTTTTAGATAAAGTCCTTCCATGCGCCATCAGGCGGATATTCAGTGAAGCACAACACATTTATTTAAATTCCCGAATGTTGCTTGTGGGATTTCGCGGCATGGCGCGTAACGAATTGCGGCACTTCGCGGGAAAAAAACCTGCATTCTTAATGGCCACTTCTGTACTGAATCATTGCCTGCTCGTTATTTCTTTCGTTATTTCTGTGATTTCTACATACACATTGATTAAATGTTTGTTTCATATTTGAGAAATGAAAGAGAGATGATTTTCAGAGCTACGTGCACAGGGCAACTTTGCGTCTTTGGATCGTTTCATTATGAGCGGTAAAAGCTAACAGTGACAGTTTACTGATTTTTTAATGATTGTCAGTTTAATAACCTCTGCATGGGGTCGACTGACATTTGTTCATATTTTAAAAAGCAATTTTAATAAAGCAATGTTTTGTTGATATTGTGAGTGTAAAATGAATAAAAGTAGATCCTTTACAGAATTAAACTTGTGTCCAATCAGAAATGACAACCATTTTAAGTTCTTTTCGATGTTAGCGTGGTGTGATCCCGCCTGTGGCACAGCCGACCCCAGAGGGTTTTATAAACTCACACTCAGATTCAGCACACACACTTAAATTATTAGTAAAGTTTCAGTTAATTAAGGTATGAAAGCATCATAAATTTTCTCATTGACTTCAATATAGAACAAAATCGATGAAACACACCACACACACACACACACACACACACACACACACACACACACACACACAGACTGAAAGTTTACAGATGAAGCCAAACTTATGTGAAATTATTTAGTTGGATTTTACAGAAGCTTCTCTTTCTGGTCGTTATGACCTCACACACGTTACCTTGGTGGGAGATTTTAACCACTTACACCCCTGTCACAAAGACACGTCTCTGTTTTCCCTTTGTGAAGATTTTTGTTGGAAAACCGTTTCTCAGACATCTCACACGTTTCCTGTGATTCTCGCCATCATGATCGCGGATTCTTCTTTTATCATCTCCGTCTGCGCTCATGTCTGCTCTCATGTCTGCGCTCACGTCTGCACTCACGTCTGAGCTCACGTCTGCTCTCACGTCTGCGCTCACGTCTGTGCTCGTCCTCGTCAGAATCTTCCTCGGACAGTCCGCCGTCCGAGACGCGCATTTCACAGGAAGTACCCAGACTCGGGGTTCGAAGACGCCTTTTCCCTCGACACACTCCGATTTAATTACGGCTCATAAATATTCCGCTCTGATTAGCATAGCGTTAGCATTTTGGCCTCCTCACCTTTGCAGGATTCATGAATCTTTCATCACCCGGTCTCTTTCCCGAGCAAACTGCACCGCGGCATGTCTGTACCGCACTTTAATTACTCTGAATGTAATTATTCATGTAAATATCTGCTTTTCCCACGGCTGTCGAGTGCAGCTCAGGGTGATTGCAGCGCGAGCCGGGAGGAACTGATGACACGTCTGTTTTATTATGAGATATAACAAAGGTCGTCTCGAGGGCCCGTCGTGTTTGTTTGTTCACACGCAGCGTCTCTGAAGTGTAATTGATTTTCCTTTCATTAATTGTATAGGAACTGAGGAGGGGTGGAAAAGAGGTCAGCGTGGAACTTCCTGAAAGACAGATTACAGATTGATGATGTTTCTTCTTTTGGGTCTTTTTGTTTTTTTGTTTTCTTCTTCTTCTTTACTGATTTTCCTGTGAAGGACAGCAGAACGGAAACTTTATCTAAAATCAAGACTCCTGCACTTGCACTTCATTTGGTCACAAGACCTTGTTTCTTTCCTTTTTTTTATGGAAATGATTTTAAATATTCGCTCACAGAAAGCAGCGCTGACGTTTAACGACTAAGCCTTAATGACATGTGATCAGGGCTGTGATCAGTCGCTGGTTAAAGCTAAACGTTAAAGCTGTGTAGAACCCACATCATGGCTTTGGGATATATGAGAAAAGCTTTGTTTCCATTTAAAGTTGAAATATTTTAGAAAGCTAAGAACCCTGACCCTATCCCTGTTATTAATTATTTATTATTAAAAAACCCTTAAAGATCCCGTTCCTCTACATGAGGGTAACTAAAACGACATGGTAACACTTTAAGAGGATCTGTGCATTAAGAACAAAACAGTCTAGCACTCGTTCTCCGTAGCGCTTCTCCTGTACAGGGTCACACGAGGCTTGGAGTTTCTCCCGGGGGACTCGGGGCGCGGTGCCAATCCATCACAGGGCGCACAAGCACACACTCAGACTGGGAACGCCAATTAGACTAATCTGCATGGTTTGAAAAGAAACCCAGAGGAAACCCACCACACACAGGGAGAACGTGCAAACTCCACACACACACCTGAGGCATGAACCGAACCCTCAACCCTGGAGGTGCGCAGCCACAGTGCTAAACCACTACGCCACCTGGGACGAAGCGGAGGACAGTCACGAATAAAGCTTGTCTAAAAGTGAAAAAGGGGGCTGTTCAAATGTTTATTTAAAGCTCGACGAAATAGCTTAAGAATCTTTAAAACTCTCCCCTGACAGGTTCTAGACATTGAGCATTTTTACTCCGTTCAGTTCAATTCAATTCGATTCAATTTCATTTGTATAGCGTTCTGTTAATACAGACTCATTTAGAAGAGAGAGAAATGTTTAGAAGAGAGATTAGAGCGTTTAGCCTCCGAACCTCGGTAGCTTCTGGGTATGAGGAGAAAAAAAATAGCTTCATTTTTTTTTTTTTTTTTTTTTGGATTTTTCCCCGATTTTCTCCCTAATTTAGTCGTGTCCAATTCCTCCCCGTCACTAGGGGGCTCCCACATTAAGGCTACTACTACCACTCAGCCGGGAGGGCCGAAGACTATCACGTGTTTCCTCCGAACCACGTGACGCCAGCCGACCGCATCTTTTCGAACTGCTCGCTCGCGCACCGTTGGGGGCGGCGTAACACACTCGGAGGACGGCGCTATCCACTCCCTCCGTTGCGCGAGCTCACGGACGCCCCTGATTGGCTGTAGAGCCATGATTAATGTGGGAGCACTAAGTACCTCTCATCCCTCCCCTCTGAGAGAGCTCGGCCAATCAGCTCTCTCTAGACCTCCGGCTGCGAGAGGTTACAGCACCACCCGGGATTCGAACTAGCGATCTCCGGATGATAGGGCGAGCGTTTTAACCACTGCGCCACTCGGAGGCCGAAATAGCTTCATTTTAGAGTTTGGACGACACCCTGTCCAATTTAATACATACTGTACACACTCTTAAAAAACATCTTTAAGATTTTTAATGGATAATTAAGCGAGCTTGGAGTGTAAGGTCGGGTTTCAGCAGAATATAATAACATCTAATGTCAAGTTTCATCTAATTGCTTGGTTAAAACATACACATGTTTAGAAAAAGGTGCTTTAAGGCTTCATTGTCCTGTTTTGGTGTCTGAACCTTGACTTTGATGTCATTTCTGCTTTCTTGCATGAAGGACACAAACACTTCGCTAGACAATTTTAAAAACAGTCGAATAACATGACATCACGATACATTCTGCCATCTTGGATTCCTGAGGATCACGTGACAATCATGCGTAGACGTGTGCGACATAAAAACCTCGTTTTCAGATTTTAAAAGAGATTTTGTGGCTCAGTGGCGTCTCAGATTGCTGATCAGGGATCAGTCTTTCCCTTGTGTTCTCCTGCTGAACACGGTCACATGCACCGACCAAGCTCATCCTTTTTCAGAAACTTTTTCAATTGTTTTCATACCTGCTGAACCTAAACACAGAAAGCCGTTTCTGTTAAAAGTATTCTCTCCAGGCAGTGAAGACAAACCTGTCCAGCGGCCATTTTTTTCCCCTCTCTTTAGCAATCTTTCTCCTGTAGATTGGTTCTCTCGGCTCTCTGAAAGTGACCGCTATATTCATTTTCATCCCGAATGACCCAATCCCACCTCTAATTATTCAGGATCCACCACCGAGACCGGAATCTAAGATAAAAGAGAAAAACATATCGGCTTTGTGCTTTTGCCCTTTGACCTCATCTCTTTGGTTTCATGAAGCTGCTGATGAAGCGGAATGAGGCACACGCTGTGCTTTAAATCTGAAATTCGCACTCTGGTGAGCGGTCTGCAGAGAGAGCGATCTGTCGAGAGCCTCACTGAGTGAGATGAAGCTCAAACACAAAGTTATGAAGAGATGGCGTGTGTTTGTCAAAAGACTTTGAAGAGCGCTCGGTCACAGTCTCCTTGACCATAAATCTTATTAACGCACATTAACGCTTCTACACATTCTGCACAACCGTAACGATTTCATATCTTCGATTCAGCGACTCATGCCTTGATGAGCACGATATAAAAAACTGAATAAAACGCTAACATGGTCTTCAATGCTCTGCTGAGTAACGAGTGTGGAGGCCATTTTATTCAATTAAACCAGTGATTAATGTAATAACTACAGACAAGCAATAAACCGTACAGGAAAAATACCAGAGCGCTGTTGAATGCACTCGTCTCATTTCCATCCTCTCTTTCATCCATCTTCCCGGTCTCTTCATGTCCCTGTACCATGATGCTCATCTCTCATCTTTCTTTTTTTTTTCTTTTATTCATTTTAAGTGTTTCCTCCTGACCTGCTGCAGGCGGAGGTGGATCTCCTCACTGAGATGCAGGTGAAGTTTCCTTTGATCAAAGGCCAGCGCTCGTGTCGAATTTGTTTTTTTACAAACCAGCCGGCTGCGAGGACGCCTGGGACACCGGGACACCGGGACACGAACACTCCTGAGGGAGCGGGACCTAATTTGTGAGAGAAAGGACACGCTGATCTACACTTCCTTTTGGTTTACATAGCGGTGATGAAATGCCAGTTGGTGCATGTGCTTGGGGAAAAAATCAATTTCATTTTATTTGTATAGCGCTTTAAACAACGGTCATTGTCGCAAAGTATCTTTACACAGTCAAAAGAAAATTATGGAAACCTGTATGAAATGGCAATGTGTATGACTCAAAATTATCTGATGGTCTCTAATGGGAAAAACTCCCTGAGATGTCAGTAGGAAGAATCCTTGGGAACAGGGAACCCATCCTCATCTGGGTGATAACGGAGAGCAGGGTACTGATCGGCACTCATACTGTGTGTTAGGAGGCTGGAAGTTTAGTTTAACAGGAGATGACTTTAGGTCAGGGCTTTACTGCAACAGTGTAATTAAAAATTCTACATAAAGGCCCTTTTTGACAAGCCACGCCTCCATCATTATGACTGACAGGTAAAGGTGCCGTGCCTCCTTCACCACAACTGGCAGGTACAGAGGCCACGCCTTCTTCATAATAACTAACAGGTACAGGCCACGCCTCCTTCATTACAACCGACAGGTGCACGGGCCACGCCTCCTTCATCACAACTGACAGATACAGAGGCCACGCCTCCTTCATCACAACTGGCAGGTACAGAGGCCACGCCTCCTTCATAATAACTAACAGGTACAGGCCACGCCTCCTTCATTACAACCGACAGGTGCACGGGCCACGCCTCCTTCATCACAACTGACAGATACAGAGGCCACGCCTCTTTCATCACAACTGACAGGTACAGAGGCCACGCCTCCTTCATAATAACTAACAGTTGCAGGCCACGCCTCCTTCATTACAACCAACAGGTGCACAGGCCACGCCTCCTTCATCACAACTGACAGGTACAGAGGCCACGCCTCCTTCATCACAACTGACAGTTACAGAGGCCACGCCTCCTTCATCACAACTGATAGGTACAGAGTCCACGCCTCCTTCATAATAACTAGTAGGTACAGGCCACGCCTCCTTCATTACAACCAACAGGTGCACAGCCACGCCTCCTTCATCACAACTGACAGGTACAGAGGCCACGCCTCCTTCATCACAACTGACAGGTCCAGTCCACGCCTCCTTCATAATAACTATCAGGTACAAAGGCCACACCTCCTTCATTACAACTGACAGGTACACAGGCCACACCTCCTTCACATAAAATTCCACTATGTTTTTATTCAGAGCTCCACTGAGTGCTGCTGTTTTTCTCTACACCACTGCAGTACCGCCCACATTTCCATATATGGACGCTGTGACTTTCTAATGACACGCCCAGATTCCACATAAGGCATCTGCTTTCTGCAGAAAGTACTTTAGTGGGTTTTATACAGTATACCGAACACAAAAGAACATTGGTGCAATGTGTGTGTGTGTGTGTGTGTGTGTGTGTGTGTGTGTTTTGTATTTGAATAGTGGTGTGATTATGTAGGAGTTTTATCTGAACCAATGTGAGATTAACAAGCCTGTGATTCTGAGGAGAGAGGAGCTAGAGTGATGCACACACGCACATACACACACACACACACACACACACACACACACACACACACACACACACACACACACACACACACACACACACCATAGAGCGTAATTAAAACAGTGTCACTCATTAGGGCTTGCCTGTCAAACTCCTGTTGCTCGTGTCAAACACTTTTGCACACCACAATTAGAGCTGCGCTGCTGTCAGAGCTGCTGTTCTGGAAAACTCATCAACACCTTCTGACCAATCAGAATCCAGAACACTGCTGTGATGTCATGAACATTAATCAACATTATGATTATGCATATTCATAAAAAGGGGGAGGGTCTCATAAGGCTCAAAGAGGGAAGATCACAATACAACAAGCAGACTCTGTGTGTGTGTGTGTGCGTGTGTGTGTGTGTGTGCGTGTGTGTGTGTGTGTGTCACGTTTTAGTGTCACATTAGAACTGATTTGAGCTTTTCTGCTTTATAACTGGCTTTTCTGCTTTTAGCCGAATTTTCCCACCACTTTCCACTCCACTGGTTAGGAAATTGAGCTTGGACTCTTTCTCTCTCTCTTTGTGTGTGTGTGTGTGTGTGTGTGTGTCTTCCCCCATCATCACCCTCTTTTGCTGTGTTTAAGGAGCACAGATAGAAAAGGGTGTGAGGCAGTCTAGCATGAAATTGTAATGCGGTAATAAGTATCAGAACTCCAAGCGAATTGAGACCTATGTGTGTGTGTGTGTGTGTGTGTGTGTGTGTGTGTGTGGGTGGGTGGGTGGGTGGTGAGGTGATGGGGGTCTCTCACATTGTAGAATAAAACACATCTGTGTGTAGATGAGTGAGATGTTGAGTTGTGTGTAACTGACTGCAGTGGTGTGATTGTTAATGTGTAGTGGACTGGATGGGAGGAAAGTTTAGCTCATAAACTCGGAGTGGAGACGAGGATGAAATGTGACGGATAATAATTTAAAACCTAAAGAAAAAAATCTGTGAACTTTATATATATAGTGTGTTCAGAATGTTTGATATCTGTAAATCTACATCTCTCTCTCTCTCATATATATACACACACACACACACACACACACACACACACACACACACACACACACACACACACACACATTTAATTTTAAGTTTCGTTCATTGAAATATGATGGAAAAATCTTTTCTTTCTTAATTGGCTTTAGCAAAAATTCTATTCACTTATTTCAACTTTCACTACAATGTGTTAAATGTTTATTGTATTTATTGACTTTACCTTTTTTGTTTTTTTTCATTAAAAAATATTTTTTCTCATTATTTTTATTTATTAAAAAATAATGAAAACCTTTATTTATTTAATAATGCAGGAAAAAATGCACATGTATTTTTTTTATTCATAGCAAAAAACACATTTAATGTGCCCTTAATATTTGCTGAAATTTAACACAATTTGTTATTTATAAATAAAAAAAATATAATACAATAAAATACATAATAATAATAAAACAAAATGATTAAAAAAGATGAAATGATTTGAATGTTCGGGTCCAATTTAATAAATAAATAAATAAATAAATAAACAGACTGAACGAGTGTGGCAGGTCTCTGTGTGTGTGCTTTTATTTATTCGTTTGCTCAGCACAGCATCAGCTTCACCACTTTGTCCTGTAGACAGGGTCGTGGGGGACTGGAGCCTATCCCATGAGACCTGAGGCACCAAAGGAATGTCGGAACATCACAGAGTGCACACACACACACACACACTACGGGCAATTTGGGAAAAACCCAATCAGAATCTAATCTGCATGTCTTTGGACTGTTGGAGGAAACCGGAGAACCCAGAGGAAGCCCACAGAGCAGGGGGGGAAAACATGCAAACACCCCCCCGACACAAGGCAGGAATCGAACCCGGAACCCTGGAGGCAGAAGGTAACAGTGCAAACCGCTCGCTCCACCACAGCGCCGCCCGGCAGCTTGTCTGCGCACTAAATCCTCCCGTCACCCGTCCGCGCCTCCCTCATTAACGCGCTAATAATATCACACTCGGTTCTGATTGGCTGTCCCTTCCATGGCTGGTCGTCTACTCTCTAAGCCCCGCCCACAAATCTACCAAATATGGCGCGAGGTGCGTGTCGCTGTCATTACAAACCCGCGCGCGCGCGCCTGACGCTCTCTCTCCTCCTGCTGCTGCGCCGGAGTGTGTGTGTGCGTGCGTGTGTGTGCATGTGCAGTATGAGTGTGTGAGTGTGTGTATAAGTGTGTCTAAGTGTGTGTGTGTGTGTGCCGGTGTGTTAGAGCGCGGCGAGCGCGCGCGGCAGCGACATGAGCAGAGTCTCGCGCGCGCGTCCGGTTGATCATGGAGCTGTGCGAGGCGCTGCTGTGGATTTTATTCCTGATCAGAGTCAAGGCGTGTGTGTGTGAGGAAGGTAAGACATCTCTCTCTCTGTGTGTGTGTGTGTGTGTGTGTGTGTGTTAACTGGAGTTGTGTTCTGCTGGGATCCTGCGCTCGTGAGGATTCTGTCTCATTCTGGAGGTGTGTGTGTGTGTGTCAGTGTGTGTGTGTGTGTGTCAGTGTGTGTGTGTCAGGTGTATTGCATGACATGTCACGTGACATGGTCCTTTCCTGACCTTTCCAGTAGTTCAGTGTAAATTTGTTTTTGTTTTATTATTTTTTCTTTATTGCACTTTTTTCATCTCCTCATCCTGCTCACTGTGTGTGTGTGTGTGTGTGTGTGTGTGTGTGTCACAGGTGAGCTCTTCACACAGTATCTAGATTCTCCATTATGTTCATTAATTTGTGAATTATAGATTTTCGGTGTGTGTGTGTGTGTGTGTGTGTGTGTGTGTGTGTGTGTGTCATGCTGTCAGGGTTCAGCATTTGCTTCATGGACAGGTTCAAGTGAGACGAGAACAGAAACAATTCTTTCCCTCGATGTCAGAGCTGGTCATTGTGGTGGCGCAAACACACACACACACACACACACACACACACACACACACACACACACAGAGCGAGTATTTTTATTTAAATAATTGTCTTTCATAAAGGTCACATCTTAGTGATAAACATTCGAAAGAGAAAAAATATATAATTTTTACTGATACAGTGATGTTTTTTTATTTTAAAACTATTTTGTTTCTTTTTTAAATTCCTGAAGATGAAAGAGTGAAGAAGTAAAAATTTTGCTTTTCATAATGTAAGGGCATATATGTAATTATTCCTTTTATTAAAATTCATAAATGTATTACAGTTATAATACTACTAATCATAAACATTTATATATTATTATTATTAGTAGTATTATTGTAATAATATTATATTGTTAATGCTTTTTAAGGGATAGGCATTTATACATGAATGGCCTAAGTAAATACATCAAATGTATTTAATTAAATTGTATTAATTATTGAATTTAAGTTTAATGAATACATAAAAAAATGATAAAGATAAAGTGTAATTAGTGAAACAGGAAAACGCGCACACACACACACACACACACACACACACACACACACACACACACACACACACACAGAGGGTTAAGATACAAAATGATAAAATGTAGTAATGATGTATTTCCCCCCTGGTGATGATCAGGAGTTTGATCATGGTGTGTGTGTGTGTGTGTGTGCGTGTGTGTGTGTATTCGTGTTCTTTCTCTGCGTCAGTCTCGGGTCTGAGTGACATCGTCACGCTAATGAATGTTGTGACATCAGTTAATGGGAGTGAAAGCAGTGTGTGTTCTGAAAGGCTGACATGAGCACCGTGAAACCATACACTCACTCACTCACTCACTCACTCACGCGCGCGCGCGCACACACACACACTCACTAACCCGCACTCACTCACACACACACACACACTCACACTCGAGGGCGGTCATCGTCCCTCATGCGGTTAATCAGGAAGCTGGAGGCTTTCTCTCACTGTCTTATTCCTCGCTCCTCAGCACTAACTCACCTTGGCATCTCATCTGGGGCTCGTTTTTCGCCTTCACTGCTCATCACACAGACACACACACACACACACACACACTCACACACTCATGCACACACACACTCACTCATGCGCACACATGTATACACATGCAGTTTCTCAGGAATTTTCAGTTTGTAAATGTTGAATGGTTGCATATCAATAATCTTCAGGTGTTGGTGCTGCGCTCTGATTGGTCAGCAAGTGTTGGTGCTGCGCCCTGATTGGTCAGAAGGTGTTAGTGCTGCGCTCTGCATAAAGTGACACTGATGTAAGCTGAACCTCAGTGGAAGGAGTCTCCAGTGTGAGTGCAGTGTGAATCTGTAACTATAACCTTCAGGTTCCTCAGTCACAGACTCTGACCCGACTCCTGTACAGAGCAGTGGGAATGAGACCTGGCTTCAGTAAGAGTGTCTGTGTCTGTGTGTGTGTCTGTGTCGGCGTGTGTGTGTCGGCGTGTGTGTGAAGGAGAGACACTGAGAGAGAGAGATAGATAATGATGACTGAAGCAGTCGGACATGCAGTGATGGAAGGCCCGAGGATTTTAACTCCACTCAGTGTCACATTAACTGAACGGTCTGTTAGGTGAAATGGAGGAACGTGTGTGTGTATGCATGTGTATGTTTATATGGGGGTATGTGGGGGTATGTGGGGGTGTGTGGGGGTGTGTGGGGGTGTGTGTGGGTGTGGGGGTGTGGGGGTGTGTGGGTGGGGGTGTGGGGGTGTGTGGGGGTGTGTGGGTGGGGGTGTGGGGGTGTGTGGGTGTGTGGGTGTGTGGGTGGGGGTGTGGGTGGGGGTGTGTGTGTGTGGGGGGGTGTGTGTGTGTGTGTGGGGGGGGGTGTGGGTGTGTGTGTGGGGGGGGGGGGTGTGGGTGTGTGTGTGGGGGGGGGTGTGGGTGTGTGTGGGGGGGGGGTGTGTGTGTGTGTGTGGGGGGGTGTGTGTGTGTGTGTGGGGGGTGTGTGTGTGTGTGTGTGTGTGTGTGTGTGTGTGTGTGTGTGTGTGTGTGTGTGTGTGTGGGGGGGGGGGGTTTGGGTATGTGTGTTTTTGTCTGGGAGTTTGTGTGTGTGCGCACACGCGCGCGCGTATATGTGTGTGTGTGTGTGTGTGTGTGTGTGTGTGTACATGGGTATGTGTGTGTGTGTGTGTATATGGGTGTGTGTGTAAACCTCCCTTGTGACTCTACACTGCATCCGGCTGAACCTTTCTGTATTTTTTTTTTATTCAAAATCGCCTCAAGAGGTTTTTTTTTGGTCAGCGTTAAAGAATAAGACGTGTTTACACACACACACACACACACACACACACACACTCTGTTAAGCCTGAAAGAAAGTGACCGGAGAATGTTCTGTGGCTTAATATTGTAATGACCACACATCATTAACATATCTCTGTGTAAGTCCCGCCCACTCCACCAGTCAGGAAACTAAAGACTCAGTGCCATTACAGCTACACCGCTCGCTAGGCAGTAGGCTAGTTACCACTTAGTAAATTAGTTCCATGTCTTCATTTAGCCTCCACTCACCAAGTTAGCACCTATTTAGTTAGTTTAGTTTAACTTTCATTTGCTAACTCGCCATGTTGGCTTTCATTAACTAGGATAGCTACAGCTACCACTATCAAGCACAAGCACACACGTGCACACACTTAGCTTCCACTCACAAAGCTAGCTAGGTGAGACACACTCCTGTTTTAACCAAACCCCGCCCCCAGGTGTGTACCTGCATGTAGGTACATCTGTGTTGTACCCGCCACGTCTCACGAGTCCCCCGAACGCGTACCGTTCTCCTCCTCGCCGCCTGAAAGCAACGGGGTCAAATTAGTAACGTTTTACTGACGCAATGCAGTGGTGTGTATGTGTGTATGTGTGTGTGTGTGTTGGTGTGTGTTGGTGTTCTGCACTGAGTTATGAATATCCGGGTCGACCCGAGAGTTTTAAACATCGCGCTAATGGACAGGAAGTGGGTTTAACACGGTCAGTTCCGGAGCGGCGCGTAATTGAATACGCCACAGACTGGTGTGGGTTTCTCTAACAGCCATCGTCTGAGCACCGATTACATTTGTGTGAGTTTTACGTTCTGCCACGGTGATGAATTGGCGATGCGCGGTAATCTAATAAGAAGTGAAGAGCCTTCATTCTGCAAATGAAACACACATTTTATAACTGCAGCGAATATGAAGTCGCCCCGCTTTTCATTTTAATATCGAGAGTACGGAAAGGTTTCCAAATATTTTCTCAGCGTTTCCATGTATTTGTTATAAAGTATAGGTGTGATGAAGATTGCGCAGTTTGCATTGTATTAATTCACTAAAACAGTTTTTCATGTAGTAGTGAAAAGTACAAATGTCGTATTGAAACATAATCATAGTCTGTAACTTCTGAGGTCGTCTGTAATAATGTAGTGACACTGGAGTGAAAAGACAATGGTGGAAAGGCGCTGGATGATGGTGTAAAGGGTCGCACAAGAGTCAGCTAATGGTGTAAAGAGTACAGGAAGTGCCCGACTTACGAACGAGTCCCGTTCTGGGAGCACGTTCATAAGTCGGATTTGTTTGGACGAAATTAATCTTGTACCCCTATTACCAAATCGCGAGTGGACTAACGGTGATGCGGGGTCAGCTGATCTCGTTTAATTGTAGCCTGGGAAGTGTTGGGGGGCGGGGGGAAGGGCGGGATGGTGGGGGGCGCGACTCTACATGGTGTTTACTGCGCACTTGAACGGGTGTGTAAGAGCTGTTTCGGACTGTAAACTCTGTTTTGTTGAGGATTTTCCGAAATTTGGATTATTTACCATCAGGATAGACGTATACAAACACATACAATATACCAGACTTTAGACTTTTTATACATGAAAATCTTGAAAATCTTGAATATAATTGTAAATATGAGCATCTGGTTCACTGCCGTGTCTATTCTTTGAGCCACTTCCGTGATTTGTTTGCAATGTTTGTATGCGAGGTTTGTTTGTATCAGCGGAAATTCATAACTCGAATGTTCGTAAATCGGGGACTTGCTGTAGTTTGACGGTGTAAAGACTCTTTCAGTGGCGTGAAGTATCACTTGAAGTTGCAACATGATGTGTTGCTTGAGAAACAAACAGTAAATGGATTGAATAGAGCGAAGCAGCGGATCTAGCCTTGGATCTTTTTCTCCGCTTTTTCTCGTCTCATTAACACTCCTACAGATCATGTTTGCTCTTTTTAGCCCTGATGTTGCATTTACAGAGAGATGTTTTTAAATAGCGATAATATAATGTACCAGTCTGCCCAGTGTGTGTTGGTGGTGTTTATTTTGCACAGCGCGGTGTGTGTAGCCGATCACCTGGTCCGTGATCTTCAGATCTGTAATAATCTTAAGTGCTACAGCATGTGATGACACTCTTCCTTTTTGCTGACACTTTGTTTCGGGGCGGGTTCTTGTGTCCCGTCAGCGTGCCCGCACCTCGCCCGTGCCCGCCGCTGGCGACGCCCTCCTGTGCCCGAGTTCCCCCTAAAACCTCATTAATCTTCAGAGGAAAAGTTTGACCTTTCAGACTCATTAAGACGGTGAACCTCACGTGCGCCCGATCGCATGATATTAAACCCTGCTGACACGCCGCTCCCACCTCAACCACGTTATCGCCGTGACAACAGGAGGGATGTTCCTCTCGCTGGGCCGCTTTGACCAATGACCTGGAAAATTGCCCGACCTTTTAAAGCGCAGTTTCTCAGAGATGAATAAATACATAAATTGTAGGTTTAGACTCAGTCGCTCTTCTGCTCCCTGCTGAGTTTAGCCGGTTGTCTGGTTGTTTGGTGTGCACGCGCGTGTGAGTGTGTGTGTGAGTGTGTGTGAAGGGTGATTTATACTTGACTCAGGATACTAAAGTGTTGAACCCACTCCTACAACACTAACCAGGTTGCATTAGTCAGTTAAATGACTCGTGGTTGAGTTCGCAGGGGGTCTCGCTCCTGGTGCTAGTCTTGCCTTTTTGTGTGAAAAATACGCCATCAATGTAAACAGTTTGAAATAAAGTGTCTTTCTTGACTCTGGCTTCAGCAGTATAGCGTTTAACAGCTGGCACCATACAGTAGCGTATCATAGTATCGCACTGAAGCCTAGTCTTAAATAACAATAAAAATAATCTATAATACCGTAAATAATAACCAAAAGAAGAAAATGTACCCAGGCTTTTATTTTTGCTTTTATGTTTGTTTGTATAAATATATATTTTTAATATTAGCAGTGAGTTCGTAATTGTCATTATGACGATTATTTAAAGCAAAACATAAAATATTTGTAATTAAACGACATAAGCACATTACCTGCTTTTACTGTACAATATAGCAGGAAAAATAATTACATCACTGCCTGCAGTGTGTGTGTGTGTGTGTGTGTGTGTGTGTGTGTGTGTGTGTGTTTTCTCAGCCTGATTGCAATCAAATGTAGGCAGAGCTTGTGTGTCTGTGTACAATATACGTCTTTGTCAGTAAAGTAAAGCTCTGAGCAGAACAATCTGAACACAGACACGGGAGACGGCGGTTGAGGGGAAAAAAGAAAAAGCAGCTTTTTAATTTAACAAATGTCGGTGAAGGAAAAAGGGGAGGGGCGAGACAGGCAGGAAGGTGCAGAGGGGAGGGTCCTCGGGTTGTGGAGGTGGCGGCGGTCGTCCCGATCTGGTGGATGATCTCTGCTGGCGGAGACTTGGCGGCTGAGGGACGTGATGACGCGGTCGAACCCTGGCGTCGGCTCTTCCTCGGGGGTGTGGCCAGCGTGGGAGAGTTTCTAGAGCGATTAGATTCTGGAAATGCAGATGTACAGAATAAATGTGAGCACAGCACCCAAGATCCGCTCCTCATCAGACTGATGCTCGGCTGGCCTTTTATAGACTGACGATGACGGAGAGCCGCTTGTGCGAGTGGAGACGCCCCTTTAGAACCGGCAGTGGAGCTGGTCGTGGTGCTGAAGTGCTTTTCCGGCTTCGTTTTCCCAGTTGAAAGAGGAGAGTGAACATGGAAGAGGTGCTGGTTGTAGGCCCACAGTCACTGTGTGTCTGTGTGTGTGTCTGTGTGTGTGTCTGTGTGTGTGTGTGTGTGTATACAGTATATATACAGTTTTTCTTTAACCCCTATCCAGTGATCTGTATCCCGTCAGTGTTCTGACTCAGCCGGTTATGATGGTGTTAATTAAGATGCAGTGTGAACACATGGCTTGTTATTCATGTCCGTAAAGTCACCACAGGGGCTCCTTAATCTGCGACCTGCCACCAGCGCCTGCCAAAATCCCCTCCAAAACTCCTTCTACCCAAAATTAAATTTCTCAGAGCAGACAGGCCAGCGAGACGGCTTCAGATGACATAACGAATAAAGCGCTCTTCTAACAGTACAGTATTTCCTCGAGGGCATCCTGTTCCTGCCGGTCTGAAAATCACTCTTGATTTCATTGATCAAGTCATGTCTGTGATGTTACTTCATAAGTCAGGGAATAAAAGAAATTTACACCACAATAAACTTTTACTTCAAACCTCTCTCTCTCTCTCTCTCTTCTCAAGTTAATTAATAATAAATCAATGCAGAATGAAGCATGTGCTCCTCTGATACAGGAGGGTTGGGACGGGAATCACTCGCCATGCGCTATTATCACGAGACTTATTCACAGATTCCATTAGTATTGTGATTCTGTTAGTATCACGATCTTGGATTATAGAGGATCTGCAATGTTTCATGTTAAAAAAAAAAAAATTAAAATACCTTTTGGAGTCACTGCAGCGATACATGAACTACCACACTATCGATTTGCTCCACGTGTCTGTACTAGAGACTCCTTCCTTAAATGAAACGTTGTTCATGTGACCATCTGATGTAAACGAGCTGTTGCTACGGAAACAATGTGTTTGAACGAGAGTACAACGTGTACAGAACCTTTCATAACGGCCCTCGTCTGAAGTGGTTACGGAATTTTTGCGATTTTCCGAGCAGTGCCGCTGATATCGAGGCAGATATCCACCACTGGTTTTGTTTGTGGTGTGTCCCTAGTTGTAGCTTGTGGAACATTTTCATACCAATTGCCCATTTTTAAACTCAGAAAAAGCCCTTTGAAAAGCGTTTTGAAAAGTCTTTTTTTTTTTTATTCGTATTTTTATTTTAGTCCATGTCCTTTTTTTCCTTTGTACTCTGTGTTGACATGAAACGTGCTCGGCGTTTGGAGCAGGTCCATACCTCGTACCTCATACCTCTAGGAGCTCATATATCTTTACTGAAAAAGGTCCAGCTCTGAATCATGAAGCTCCCAGTTCCTCCCTAACGCAGTGGACCTGGGAACGCATGATCTCCAGGGATCAGTGGAGAATCCTTCAGAAGCTTACAGTCACTCTGGCTTTATCTTCCTCTCCTCATTTCCTGACTGATCTCGGACCAGCTCATGGTGACCTCTGACACGCTGCAGAGTCCCCGAGAGGATCTGCGATAGATTGATGTGCATTTAGAGAGAGATGTTGAAGAATAACCCTGGACGGGGTCTCAGAGGGACTCGGCTCCTCGGGTGATCAGAGATCATTAACGAGCGGCTCCGACTGTGATGAGGAAAAGCCCCGAGATTTAATCTGAATTTTAAACAATTAATGCAAAGTCTTGCTTCCTTGCTGTCAGTTTTTCCCCCTCCGTCTTTGCTGACGGACAGATTTGCATTCCTCCGTGGAGCTGTAATCTTGTGCCGTTCCCCAGTCGTGCTGTTCCATACCGCTCCGTCTCCGATTGTTTATTTGCTCGTCGCAGAGCCTGATAAAGGATCAGCATTAATCCGTTTAAAGCCTTGTTTAATAAAAAAACCCGTCGAGAATGGATTCGTCTGATTATCCTGATCGCCTGCTAAACGGCTTCCTCGGGCTCGTTGCTCATTTGCATCCCTGATGTAGATGGTGGACGTCCGACAAGGGGACTGGCGGGGACGTACCTGACCTCCGGAGATCCGCTAAAGACAAAGGTCACGTCTCACCTGGGACGGAACTCTCGCTCGAACCTTCTTTCTCCGTTCTCTCGGTGCTCGATATGCTCGATACCTCATCTCTGGACCAAACCCTCCTGACCTTGTCTCCTGCCCAAGGTTGATGTTCATCTTCCGCCTTAATGGCCTCCTTCGAAGCGCACTATACTATCGATTTTATCTGTTACAGTGATGTAAAAGGTCATCAAAGGTCGTGTCGAGGTGCTCCTGTCAATCCGGTCTCGGCTCTGGGGAGATGAACGCTGAAAGCCAATCGGATGCGTTTTAATGGCCGGTTTGATTGGAACTGGAAAATGAAGAGGAATCACGCCAAGGCTCGGGGTTAAGTGTTTTCCAGCGCAAGAGAGAAGATGAAGATGCGATTTAAATGAGACGGCGGTGCTGAGAAAGCGTTCCTGCGTAATTATTCGATTTTTGATGCGTACCCGCAGCCCGGCCGATCTTCTCAGTTCTTCGTGTGAAAGTGGAGGAACTGTCCTACCAGGTTGTCTATCTGGACCCTTTCCTCTTTCCCTACAAAACTTCGGAGAATATTTATGCGCAAATGAAATCAGATTTCATTTTACATTCAATTCATAATTTTGGCTTCCAGTGACGAAAAGAAGAAGATGATGGAGATTAAAGGATTATTCTGCGGCACTCGTTTCATGGTGGATTTCCCGTTGCATTACAAAGCTTGTTTGATCGATTGATCCCTGATCGGTACAGATAATATATTATATCTATTCATAAGCGCCTTTCAAGCAAACAAGGACACTTTACATTGAAATAAAAACTAAAAATTGCAGTTAATGGAAAATTTAAGAACAAACTAAAATAAAATGGTATACGATTAAGATCAACAGCATTAAATATATAATAAAATTAGTGTATTTTTATTTTTATAACCTGCACTTTTTTTCAGCCAAACATAAAAAAAAAAAAAAAAAATGTAATATTTATTATTATTACACTGACAATTTGCACATACCTTTTTTTTTTAAAATTGCCAGTTTGCACTCTGTCTTTTCTATATAGCATCATCTGCAATACTGTATTAATTTGCATAATTTACAATTACATTTTTACTTTTTTTTGTAAACAAAAATAAAGACAATAAAGTCTGTCTCTGTCTCTGTCTGTCTGTCTGTCTGTCTGTCTGTCTAGCCCCCCCCTCCCCCACCCCCCCGTCTCATACTGCACCTTAACTCAATAATTGTATCTTGAATATTTTATTTGAAGGTTGTATCAAACTATTGAACTGTTAAAATGTTTATTTAATTTAAAATAAGTTTAAAAACCCAAATATTTTCATTAATCGTTCTACAAGCCATACATTAAAATCAGAATTGTATTCGTCTCTGTTTCAGTGTCAGTACATAATCAGTGCAGTCAGTGAAGACTAGATCCCTGTGTCAGGCAAAATAATCCTGATTCATTTATTTCTTGGCACAATTGAGCAGCCCTGTTGTTTTTGTAGGTGTCGGACAGACAGACAGACAGACAGACAGACAGACAGACAGTGTGGATGTGGGAACACAGGAAATCGTTCATTTATTCCTCTCCAGTAAGCTCCTTTATCCTGCTCAGCATCCTGATGCATCCGGAGTCTCAGGAGAATTTAAACAGGAACGTCCGCTCGTCCTTCGCTGGGATAAATCGGTGCCGAGGAGCCACAGTGCAGACGTTTCTGACCTTAAAACACGCATTTGTACTTGGTGTCCTTGTCGCTGACATCCGTCGTTACAAACCTCAGACTTCTCGTCCACAGGATCCGTCCTTCGTGTCCACCTCGTCATTGGAGCTGATGCTGAGGAAAAGCAGACGGAGTGTGTGTATGAGTGATAGAGCTGTCAGGTATGAGGGATGCTAGGAGGAAAAGACAGACGGAGAGAGAGAGAGCGAGAGAGAGAGCGAGAGAGCAGGAACTCTGGAGCTCTAACCATCTCGGCGAGTTTAATCAGCAAGAACGAGAGTGAAAACATGACTTTCGCTCCTATTTCCACCCTGCCAATCATCCTGTACGCCATCCTCGTTACAGCCGTCAGCCCGAGAGAGAGAGAGAGAGAGAGAGGAGCTACTTATTACGATGGAGAGAGTGAGAATAAGGAAGGAGAGAGACGAAATGAGACGAGAGGCACTTAGATACACAAATGGGAGAATGTGTGAAGTGGGTATTCATGCCGAGTTAATGCCGGGTGCTGGGCTGGCAGAGACGGACACGAGAGAGAGAGACAGACGGGTGTCTGTGTGTCGGAGAGAATAAATCTGTTAACTGGTGTCCGTACGTTGGTGGTGATGATTATGATGATGATGGTGATATGAGAAGGGTTTGGAGAGAGAGGGAGCGAGAGACACTGAGAGAGTTGTGTCATCTGCATGTTCACACAGAATCAGATTGAAAGTTTCAATGAAAAACAATGAAAGTGGGAGAAAAATGTTTTTTGACACACACACACACACACACACACACACACACACACACACACACACACACACACCTCTCCACGCAGGTGATTGAATGTGAATTAAAATGCAAATGCAGCTGGGCTAGTTTTCCTCGGCCCGCGCTGCAGATGGAGGCGTATGAACGAGACAGCACGTAGCATTTTGGAATATTAAGAGGAACAGAAGAAGAGTCAAGCCCACACACATACACACACACACACACACACACACACACACACTGGCGTTAGTCAAACAAATGGAAGTCTATTCGCACAGTCCTAGCGGCTCATAATGTGCTAGGCTCAATTGGCTCGATCAGAAATAAATAAAAATGCAGAATCCAATTAACACGGAGGAGACGGAGGAGCAGCCGGAGTTACACCAGGGAAGCAGGAGCAGTCTCCACCTACTGGACCGGAGTGTGGAGCAGCAGATCAGCAGGGCAATAAGATCGTTCTAGACGTGATGAGCACAAGTTACCCAGCGAGTCGGTGTTTATTAATCAGCCGTAAACGTCGAGTCGAGTCGAGCAGTCGTGTGAGTGTAGACGGGGGTTTTTGTGAGGATGATTAGAGTTTCAATACTGATGTATGTGCGTTTGGAGACTTTGTTACTGTCGTGTGTGTGTGTGTGTGTGTGTGTGTGAGGGAGAGAGGGTGCTCAGGGCGAGCAGGAGCTCAGCCAGCCAGTCTGAGAATCCGTTCGGTCTCGAGCTCTCGGAGTCACAGAGTGTCCTGAGTGTCCTGAGTGTCCTGAATGTCCTGAGTGTCTTCACCAAACGCTTATCGCACGCAGAGAAACACACAAGCGGTTGATTTCTGGATTACTGAAACAGTTTCTCGGCCCTGAGAGAGATGAGATGTGACCGTGCTGGTTATTCCAACTGCTCGTCTCTGGTTTATTTCTGGTTCGTTAGACGTGAATCTGATCGTCTCTTTAAAACAGGATGTCAAGGGGAAACTTTTGAGTTTCCACACACTGAGGTTTGAGCCGCGCTGTTGCTGATTCCTGCCGTGATGAGTACGAATGTTCATCTCGCAGTCAGTCAGCACACACCCACGCAGCAGCGCTGAGCTTCTCATCGCACAACTCACTCCATCGCACAACTCGCGCCATCGCACATCTCACTCCATCTCACGCCATTGCACAACTCACTCCATCGCACAACTCACTCCATCTCACTCCATCGCACAACTCACTCCATCGCACAACTCGCGTCATCTCACTCCATCGCACTACTCACGCCATCGCACAACTCACTCTGTCACTCCACCGCACAACTCACGTCATCTCACTCCATCGCACTACTCACGCCATCGCACAACTCACTCTGTCACTCCACCGCACAACTCACTCCATCTCACTCCATCGCACAACTCACTCCATCTCACGCCATTGCACAACTCACTCCATCGCATAACTCACTCCATCACATTAACACAGTAGATAGTGTGTTAGTCTCGTCATCTGAAGGTTGTGAGTTTGATCCTTACACAGTGGACGGAGAGCTACTATCTAAATAAGTTTGTGGCGATGCTGGCTCAGCGTGTTAAGGCTCCGAGTTACTGATCAGAAGGTCGACGGTTCGAGCCCCAGCTCAGCCAGGTTGCCACTGTTGTGCCCTTGAGCAAGGCCCTTAACTCTAACTGCTCCAGAGGCACCATATCATGTCTGACCCTTTTGCTCTGACCCCAGAGATACTGAGATCTGTGAAGAAAGAATTTCACTGTGCAGTAATAAAACCTTAACTTACTGTAACATCACTCCATCGTTCCATCACAACACACACCATCACACAATCCCTCGTCTCATCACAGGGATATTTTGATTTTATGTTGCTTTATTATTATTATTATTATTATTATTATTATTATTATTATTATTATCATGTAAGCGATCAAAGCAAGAGGTCATACCAAACTTTATAAAGCCATAATCAATAGTTTATTCTTAATATTAATACATAAATAGACATTGTTCTGGGTTTATATAAACAATATATATATATATATTTATTATTATTATTCTTTTATTAATGTATTTATTTATTTATTTTTTTAACCCTGAAGCATGTCCTTGCTCCGTCCTTGAAAACACACTCGTAATCTGACTCGATGGAAACGATCCAACCATGAACAGAACTCATTTAATCGTTTAATCACCTTTGTGAGCGGGTGTGTGTATGCGAATATGTATGTGTGTGTGTGTGTGTGTGTGTGTGTGTGTGTATATGTGTGTGGAGTTGGACGATGCAGAAGAACTGGCATTTCCTTTGCAATCTGTCCCTGAGACAGGACTACAGCCGTCTGACCATCTGACCATGTTACATCACACACACACACACACACACACAATGTTAGTCAGTATTCATTACACATTTATGTAAAATAAACACGACCCGATGGGTAGAAATGTAAATATAATGCATGAGTAACACTACAGATGGAAATGAATGCTGTGTGTGTGTGTGTGTGTGTGTGTGTGTGTGTGTTTTGTACATGGTGTAACTGTGTGTTTAATTTTAAACATATTTCTTTTTTAAATGAAGCTGTACTGCTGGGGTTGATGGTGTTGATGGCGCTCGGGTTCAGACCATCACAGCAGCAGCTCTTGTGTTCAGAGACGCCATGAAGAGAGAGAAATTAATAATAATTAGATGAAAAAGGTTAAATTGAGCTCGGATGAAGCGCCGCTTCTGACACATTAAAAATCATGTTCATTTAAGTTGGAGGTGATAAATCAAGCCACATGTGCAGCTCCAATAATCAGGAGTGCGGAGTGTGACTGAACACAACACAGGAATATCCAACAATTATTGTATTATTATTATTAATAATAATAATGATATTCTATAATAATATAACATTTATCTTTGTTACACAGAGAATATTTGCAGACCGCAGAAATCTACAAGTCACTTCTAGCTCAGGTTAAGAAAAAAACAGAGAGCTTGTAACATCCATGGATGCCAACTCTCGTGACTATATATATATATAAAAGGGTCATTCTAGAATTGTGGGTACATTTCAACTAGAGAGAAAAAAAACGGATTAAACACCCTTCAAATTTAACATTTTCTAAATATGCTGAGCTTAAACTTGTAAGATTTTAAATATTTATTCTAAAAATCAATGTACTAACAAAAAAATCTGTCAACTCTGTTATAGACAAAATGGACCAGATATATACAGTTAACGAATGTGGCACAATTTGAAACTCTTAGATCTTCCCTAAAGCACTATTCGGACGGGACCAGTTTTACTGGGGGACGTTAGAGACATTTCTGTTTCACAGAGGTACTTTGTGATTTTAATCCCGTCCGAATCTGCCACGTCTGTCTTTTTCTCACACGACCTCTGTGAAAATTCCAGAGCAAATGACCTACTGTTTTTCAGCAAACTCGACGGTCCTCTGAGAAATCCAATCCCGTCCGAATGCGAATGTCTGTGTTTGCCGAAATTTTTTTTCTCCGAAACGCGTTCTCTTGTGTGTTTTGGTCAACGTGAACTAACGTACAATCTCTAGCGCGCCAGTATTCGAGTTTCTGCTTTCTACGCTCCAATAGAAATCCTCATCCTCAACACGTGGTCTTGCGCAACGCCCACATGAAAAACACAGACACGCCCACCTCCGTAATAAACACGGAGATGTTCGTCCCGTCCGAATCCATACACGATATGACGGACGTCGGCTGAAAAAAATTCAAACTCAAAGGTCCCCCAGTAAAGTAAGACGTCCCGTCCGAATAGTGCTTAAGAGAACATGTGTCTTTTCATCCATTAATACAACTTTAGGCCTAATAAGTTATAAACGTTTTGTTTGGGAGTAAAAGTATCAACACAATTAAGTGAAAAGTTGCCACGCTCGTTTGCGTTTTCTCTAAGCAAATTGCTTTATGAAATTCTGTAATTTTTCACATAGTAACAGTACTAGTTAGGCTGATCAGCATCTAATCACTTTGCTAACAATAAAACACACATAATGATTTTTTTAAAAAGCAAAACCTTAAACAAACAGAGTTGACATTGACGATAACAGAGTTGATATCAATGACAGAGTTAAATGACCAACTTTAAAAGACCAGACTTTAAAAGACCAGACTTTATATCTTCCTATCTGCTTTCGTGTTTTTGTTCGAGGGGAATCAGAAACACAAGTCAGTCTCTGGAGGCGTTTTTGGTATTTTCGCACAGAGGTTGTTTTCTTTTTTTTTTTTTTTTTAGCAAAAACTTAAATTTTTCAATTTCTCTGTATAATTTTGAGTTTTCCTGTGTTAATTTTCTTCATCCTGTGACCGCCTTTGTCTGAAACAAACAAACAAACAAAAAATCAGTTTAAGTTCATTTTAAATTATCTTATTTAAATGTATCTTTTCTTCCCTAAAGAAAAAATAAATTAAAAATTTCAGTATTTATTATTTAAACGTGCACTAGGCAAGTTTTTATGGGCATCTAAAACACACAGCTCTTAGATTAGATTTTGGATTTACTTTGAAGTCATATGTTTACTTTTGTATTTATAAACATTAGAGGAAAAGAGGCTTGTATTTTGAGTAATGGTGGGATGAGAACAAAAACCGCACATTGTCCCTAATGTCTATACAGTTCCAGAGTTGGATAGTGCGTCATTTAATTAAAATGTGTAAATAAAACCTGCATGTACAAATTATAGCTAAGATGAAACATCTTGGATCTTCACTTGGATACTATAATGTTGACAATCCTAAAAAAAGGACTTAACTTTCCTCAATCTCTCTATGTCTTCCCACACATACAGTAAGTACAATTATACCTGTTTTTACCTGGATATCTCTGCTTTAGGACTGGTTTAGGTGTCACCTCTACATGACTTTTTGCTCTGCACCTCTGCTGTGCCTCTCTCTCTCTGTGCGCTTGTACCTTTTGCTCCCTTTCACCCAAATCTGGTACTCTGGCTTGTCTGCCCTGCATTTTTCCTTTTGTGCCATCTCTCTCTGTCTTTTCTAAGATTTTCCTGTGTGTGTGGGAGGGCTGTGGGCGGACACCATGGATTTGGGGGAAACGTTGACCATAAAAGTAGAAAACGAAGATTTTTTTTAAATCAAAAGCCATATTTTTAAAAACAAACCTAAAAAAAAAACAGTCACCCGCGACCGGTTATATCTTCAAGAGAAATTTCAACTTCAAAGAATAATAAGCCTAATGTCGCGTATTATACGCGGAACTGGCAACTCTGCTGATGTGCCGCGCGCCGTGACTCAGGAAACACCGCGGCTTGCGCTGTGATGAATGAACACCGTTTCACAGCGGATTGGGAAAGAATTACTGCACATGTAACAGTACTGCAGGCTGATTTCGTCACCGTAACTGTTTGTTGATATCCCTGATACCTGAGAGAGCTGCTGTTCCAGAAAACTAAGCAACACCTCCTGACCAATCAGAATCCAGAACCACTTCCTGGTTGTGATGCTGAACTGTAAACCTCGGCTGTGTAAAGGACACGAGTTTAATTTTAGTATCGTGTCCGATAATTCATGAGCTCATTATGAAATCATGTTGGCGTGCGACACACAGCCGGTGTGAGACGCAGCTCGGTTCCTGTGAAAAGCTGGAGGTCATTACGTGTCGAGTGTTAATCTGACTCCGTAACTTTTCCTTTATCACACTGTCAATAAAATTTTGTTTGATTGCGACATTAACATTATTTCGATTCATGTCGATGTCCTGAGACGTTTCCTATTATCATGTTAAATATATTGTGTTGCCAGATTTTCCTCCTTTGAAGAACGCGGTCATAAGTAACATAAAATCAAATAAAACAGCAGGAATGATCAGTCTGGAATGATTGATAACCTAGAAGCCCCGCCCCTTCTTCTATCCGCGTCCGCTTGTGACGTGAACGCGCGGCGCTTTAGCTTTCTGTCGCTGTGTTTTAAGCATATTAACGTGTGTTTGATTTTAGTTCAATTAGTTATGTGAAGGTTTTTCATATTTTACTTCATTTGCATGTCTTTTCTAAATGTTTCACATTTTTGCATATAAAAACAATGTTGGGAATTGGTTACAATATATTGGTAAAGCTTCTGGGTGGCTGGAACATAATTTGCCATGAGAACTCGCAGGTTAGAGTCGTATGCCGAGGGCCTACTGCACTGTAGGTTTTTATGCGATTAAACTTTTCCTGTGGAGGAAATTTTCATAATATCTGGAAATTGAACACTTTGCTAATAACCGTGATGGTGTTCAACATTAGCCAGGGGATTTATCGCCGCCGCCGGCCGAGGCGACGGTGCTGTGGTGGCGTTTGGGACGAATCCAGATCCTTTAAATCCAAACCAATGAGAAGCACTGTAGTAGAGAACTTGATAAATAAGTATTTATTAATAGACATTAATGTGGACAGAAGCAGGTCGAGGTGAGACAGCAGGTGTGGCGAGGTAGCCTCCGGGGGGCGATGGCGAGCGGACAGTGACCGAGGGAGAACGCTCGCGCTGGATGTGATTAATGTTCTCCTCCGCTCTCCTGGGTGATGTTAAGCCTGGACACATTAAGCAAATTTGATTTGCTGCTTCTTCTGGACTTAATTAGATTTCTGTGTCTAGACGAGCTGTTAGCATGTGAGTGCCGGCTTCTACAAGCGAGACCGCGCGCTAATGAAATTACTGACTGTTTAGATTTTAGAGAGAAGTGTACAAAAAAAAACAAAAAAACAACACTAACCAGATTTCATCTTATTTAAAAAGTTCATTTTAAGGTCGTAAAAAAGTGATTGATTATGTTAAAGAACATATCAAGGTTGTGGTTTAGTCTCTGGAGCACGTTTATGGTGGAAAGACTGCAGTACAAAAGTTTACACCCCCATGTTTTATTGATGAGAAAAGAAAAAGCTCTGTAGAACTCTATAACATTATCCAGGAAAAATTGTTTTATTAGGCGGATTTATTAATAGACCTGATCTGAATAAAACTGTGGTGGAGAGAGAGAGAGAGAGAGAGAGAGAGAGAGAACGGCTACAAGCTGAACATTACATACTGCTCAGGGAATACAAATAGCTGTTCAGAGAAAAGGGAAAAGATTTGGAGGAAGTCATACATGTACATCACACTCACAAAAAGGGGGTTGTTTTATATCTTAACATGCCTTTTTTTGATCATTTATATTAAAGTAACATCTGTGAAACCAAACTCTCTAAACATGGTATATTTATTACATCATTTCAATTGTTTTTATAAACCTGCAAAACATTCAATCCTCTAAAACTGGCGATTCCTTATAAACATAACAGGTTTGCAAAAAACTACAAATCTTTTCCAATGCGTCTTATTCTTTTTGTGTTGATATGCAGTCGGTGCAATACTGCCACCTACTGGATTGGAGGATCATCAGGACAAATACGTAGCGCTTTGTACGAGACACAACGTTTAACCAACCAACAGTGCAAGTTATGTAACATTTCAATGTTTATTCGATACTTTTAGTATTTTGTAGTACCTGTAAAAAAAATATAGCTGCTCGAGACAAATCAGACAAGAAACCTGATTGTGACTGAATCGAATCAGAAATCACAATGCACAAAAATCACATGGAACCGGATGAACAGTCTAACGCTGATTCACAGCTTAACATATAAACGAGTCTCTCTTCATTAGTTGTCTTAAATTTGGTCAGAAGGGGGTGAAAACATTTGCATGCTGCTGTAACTCAGACCGTTTTTTTCTTTTTCTTTTAAAGTTGTGCGTAGAGAAAAAAAAAAAACTTTCAGCAGATTTACAAAAGTTTCTGGTTGCCTATTTCACACTTTTTTTTTTCTTAATCAGCAGCTGAACTCTTATGTAAACGGTTCTCGCAGCACAATCGCAAAAAATAGTCTCATGAGAAATTATTGAAGCCCAAACAGAACAAAGAAAAACAATAAGGCTGTTAAAAATCCTGCTCTTGTCCGAGTTCATTTAAAAACAAAAAGCCAAGAGGTGAAACTACACTGTCCAATGGCATGAACAGCAAGTGCGCCCTCTTGTGGTTAATAGATATGTGAGCTATGGAGACGTATTACGCAAAACATTATCCGTTAATACATGGTACATATTTATTGGTGATTAATTAATCTGCATTTAATCATTTATCATTTCTTATGTCTGATTCTCTTCTTTAAATGCCAATCAGTTATAATTGATCAAACGTATTTTTGGTAACCTTCGGCTCCGCCCACAAAACTCCACCTGAAAATGGCTCAGTGGTGATTAAAATGCTAAGAGAGCGTCTGATGTAGCGTCTCAGCTGCCGGTCACACGTCCTAACTATTCCTGCTTTCACAGGGAGCCATTACTTTTGTGCTTATTGAACGGATAGCGTTACTTGTTATGATGATATGTGGATTTGTTGTGGGACCTTGTGGAGAAGTGTTTATACAGTGCGAGTGCTCGAATCCGTGTATTAATCGAGTCATTGCGGCTAAATTGTGGGTAAATTTACACGCGAGATCAACGAGAGATATTTTGTTTTTACATGAACATGTTTTAGATCACGAACTCGTGCTCTGTGCCATGAACGTGTGTTTATTTAAACCCGCGCGGTAACGAGAGGAGATGTGACCGTCGATACGAGCGACCGGATGGGTGGAATCGTTGTGCATTAGTTATTGTGATGGAGTAGATGGCAGTGCCGTGCGCTTCACCTTTTCGGGGAACAGGAGGCGAAACGAATTCGTTTGCGGCAATGAATGTCACCGAGTGACATTTACACCACCACAAAGCAAACAATAAAAAGGGCAGCTGAGACTTCCGGTGGAGCGAGACGTCCCGCCGAGCGGTGGATCAGGTGCGCCGCTATGGCACACACACACCATGCTCTCTCTCTGTGTGTGTGTGTGTGTGTGTGTGTGTGTGTGTGTGTGTGTGAGAGAGAGATTTGGCTGTGAGCATCTCGGAGAGCAGGCACTCTTTAGACCCCATTACTGAAGCTGAAAGTTTAATGAGGCCGTAAAAAGGCTGAACAGGGTTCAGAGTTAATGTGCTCTGTTCTGTTGGAGCTAACTGCCACTGTGGAATCATCACACACACACACACACACACACACACACAGAGCTCATCTGTCTTTCAGTTGTATGGTTATTAGAGGGATAATGCCTGGCCTATGAGAGTCCTGTGAGACGCTGGTTTCTGACTGGTCGAGCCTCAGAAGCCTGTGTGTGTGTGTGTGTGTGTGTGTATAACATGTGTGATGAGTGTGTGTGCCTCAAGATAAAGCGCCTGGAGGAAGCTGTGAGGACTTTGTACCAGCACGTGGTTAATATATCCTTTTGTATTCTCGTCAGCTCAGTTTATAACGCCGTAACTCTCTCACAGCGAGTGTTTGTGATCAGCACTAAACCATCACACACTCCTGCGTTTGGAAATGCTCGCGTCCTCGAAGTTCTCGTCATCCCTGTTTGCGCCCTCGCCACTCACGTCCTCCCTGTTCATGTCCTCAATATTCTTGTCCTCGCTCTTGTCCTTCTTGCTGCTCACGTCCTCACTGCTCTCGTCCTCGATTCTTTCGTCCTCGCTGTTCAGGTCCTTGCTGTTCATGTCCTCACTTCTCTCGTTCTCGCCGTTAATCTCCACACTGTATTTCCTGGCTGTGCGTTCTGCTCCAAATCCATAGACCTTAATCTACTGTACATCTCTGCTCAAGTTCTCTCTCTCTCTCTCTCTCTCTTGGGTGAAGATCAGCAGGTGGTGGTGGTGGTGGTGAGACAGCTGAGAGCTGAGTGTTTATCATGGTGTTCTCAGACAGGAAAGAGGAGAACTCAGCAGCTGTGCTGGCTCAGCGAGGAAGCGGATCTGCTTCAGGTCGTCGTCAAGCCGCCAGAAAGCTCGACCTCAGAATGATCACACAGCACGCGTTAACGTCTCATTACTGTACCATGAATAATTAGCATCAGCTCGGCTAAACGCAAAGATCAGGTTCAGGAGTCATTTTATTCATCTTAACATAAACTGTAATAATGAAACAATAATGAATAACTCGAATGAACTGCATTAGAGAGTAATTAATAGTGAAATATCTCTATAAGTGAGAAACATGTTTAATGATGAGAGAACATCATTATGGGAGTTCTAAAGTTTGTGAGGTCCGAGGTGTGTGTGTGTGTGTGTGTGCGTATGTGTGTGTGTGTGCGTGTGTGTGCGACATGGCCGAGGTGTTTAAGGGACGCTCTTGTCTGCTGAAGTGCTCCCGCCGTGTGTGTGTGTGTGTGTGTGTGTGTGTGTGTGTGTGTGTGTGTGTGTGTATGATACGGCTGCAGGCGCGAGCAGCCTCATCCGAGCGGGCTGAATGTTAAATTAGTGCTCGCTTGTTTCACACACATCCTCATGATCACACTCTTTAACTGAGCACCTTATCTCGCTCTCTCAGCTCCTTTTTCAGCCGTAACACCGGGACGCTTTCACACCGGCTCAATGAAACATCTGTGGTGACTACAGGTTTTTCACCGAGCGTCTGGGTGACACACAGAGAGAAAAAAGAGGCGGATCGTTTGATTCCCGAGTCTCTCAGCTTGCATCCTGACACTGTACGATGAGCCTCCATGGGTTTTTTTTTTTTTTTTTTTTTTTTTCCCTTCTCTGATTAAACCAACATTCTCTCTGTCTTTTTCAGTGTTGTTGCTGAATTCGAAAGAATCCCAGGCAGAACTGGGCTGGACGTCTTATCCTGCAAATGGAGTAAGTCCTCCGTACACGTGGTCTTTGGGGACGCTACAGATTCAGTGCTAGCTGTGTTTACGTCTTACATGATGAAACCCAGACCCTGGAACCCTCCCAACTCCTGTATTTTATTTTCACACAATTTGCTCACTAACTTTATTAGAAATACTGTATATTGGTGTTTAACATGAAATTTAAGGACAGTTATATTGTGCTGCACAATTAATCACAAAAAAAAAAAAAATGCAATCTGAAACTGTGCAAACACAATAGCAAAAGGCTCTTTTAGAGGTCATTTATTGCAGGTGATGTACACATAGTCAGGACGTTATGTAGAGGTCGTCAATAATGTGCTTATTATTTAATTATCAGCAGTACTGATGTCTGTCTTTTAATACATTTAAGGTAATCAAAATCTAAGAAAACGGAACATTTGTGCCGTTATTAGAAATGAGACTGAATACAAAATTGTACATTTGTACAGTTACATCTCGCAGTTTAAATTCCAATATGCACCAAATAATCACAATGTGTATTTTTTTTTTTCATTAAGTAAACATTGTAACGGTACTAAACATCAATTAACTGGGAAAAAACGCTGTTTGCTAGCTGCAATTAACATCATAAATCTGTATTAATATAACTAACTGCTTTACTATGTTAAATAGTGATTACCTGTAATTATAATATATTCATTAACTTTAATATAGCTTTAATATAAATTTAGTAACTATAATATAGTAATAATTTTTTATAAACTGCATTTAACTGTAATTAACTGTAAGCTGTCTTCAAGTTATTAACTATAATACACAGTACTTTCTTCATATGTATACATATACAGTAGTACTAACTACACTATACAGTATTAACTGTAATTTAACTGTAATAAACTATAAGTGTCTAGGTTTATTTAACATTATACAATTATTATAAAATGTCTTTAGTGATAGCCGACTATATTTACCAGTAATTTACAAGGAAAACTACATTAAACTGTAATAAATTATAATAATAATAATAATAATAATAATGTGGTAAATGTTAAGAGTAAATAGCTATAACACATTGGATTTAACTGTAATAACTTCATAATGAATTAAAATGTGTTAAACAATAATAAACCACAATTAAGTATAATTATACATGTTTGACAGTAATGTGTAGCTCCATAGCTGTGTTTAACAATAATTAGCTATAATAAGGTGAAATAATCTGCACTATCAGTGTTGACTCTAATGAACTGTAACAAACGATAAATAGCTAGATTAAATTGTAGTAAACTGTGTTTAACTATAGTTAATCATATTTAACAGTAATAACATGCCAGTATAATAACATTTTAACGAACTGTAGTCAACCATATTTAAAATTAATCTAGACTTAAAAATACATTTAATTTGCAGTATAATTAACTGTAGCTGTTCTGTCTTTAACAGTAATTAACTATAATAAACAGTACTAAACTGAACTATGCGTTATTACCCATAATTTACCCGCAGCAAACTCTAAATGTTTAGCTTTATTTAACATTACAAAACTCTAAGAAACATTATTTAGTAAGAGTTAACCATCCTGAACAGTCATTTATAGCTAAACTTTACTAAACCATAATAAATTGTAATTACGATGAGATAAATAGAGTTAATAGTAGCTGTAGTAAACTGCATTCAACTGCAATTGACTCTTAAACCACGGGACTGAATTTCATTAAACAGTAATAAACTATGATTAACTATAAATAACCATAGTTAATAGTACCGTATAGCTAATGTATGACTACATTTAAATGTCATTAGCTGAAAATAACAGTATTGACTGACTATAATAAGCTGTACAAGTAATAAATTGTACTGAACAGTATGAGCCCTAATTTAACTGTAATTAAATGTAAGTCCACGTTGCTAACGGTATTTAACTATAATTACTATAGTTAATTGTATTTAACAGTAATTTGTAGCTGCAGCTGTAATTACCTGTAATCGTAATGCATGCGGATGTGAGAAACTTTTATACTTATAACTTCTGATTCCCTGCATTTCTAGCTGTTGCTGCTGTAAGTCATGAACATTGATGAACAATAAACATTTAAAACTGCGCTACTTATTAATGCTCATTTGCGTACAGGATTATTTTGTTTTATATTAATATTTATTAAATAACCTTGTTCAGTGTAATATTTTCAATTTAACCTCAAAATCTCATTGATTTACATAAAATAATAAAACGAAGTTAAAAAGCGTTTGAAGAGGCAGGCTTTTAATCCGGGGTTAAGTGATTTAACCTGACGTGTCATTAGTGCACAAAACACACTCGCAGATCACCGTTTATAGTAAACAAAAAAAAAAAAGGAGTTTATGTCTAAGTGTGTGTTAATCTAATGGGAAAAAAGTGAAAATCCATGTTTGCTATTCCGTGGCTGCTTTTGAAAAAGCTTGTTTTGTGCAGCATGAGTAGATACGAATGCGTACAAAACGTCAGTATTTGACTTGTAGATGATGGGGCCATGCGAGGCTCGTCTGTAATGCACCTGAGAGTAGGAAGGACTCGAGGCCTGCGATTAAGTTGACTAGATTTCATATCGTTCTGAACGAAATCAAACCGAGAAACGGCCTCGGGTCAGAATCAGGAAGCTCATGCATCGAGGAAACGCCTTCGGAATCGCACATCAGATGATCACACACACCTGACCTCAGGGGTCGGACCGGGTCTGTGCTAGAAGCCACTGGGACGTTTGTTTGAGGTCAGTCGACTGGAGGAGGATTAGACCAGTTTATTTCGCTACACGTCTGTAATTCACTCGTAAACATTTTCATTATCCTCGGCTTAAACCTAAGCAGCATGTGGAACAGACGCTCACGGCGATGGCTGGATTAACACGTCCCCGTCCTCGTCCTCAGAGCCTGAGGCACTGTCATATTTCCACGCTCAACTGTCTGATTACGGCTTTTTTTTTCCCCGAGAAACAGGAGGAAGGAAGTGCGTCTGGCTTCAGGCTCACAGTCAGGAATTACTGCAGCGTTCTCCCGCTGAGAAAAACACACCACCATCACAAACAGCAATTATAGCCTCGTTACAATCACTTTAATCAAAATATCGCTGTTTGTTTTCGGAACATCCGAACGTGATCGCGGTGTAGTTTAATCATTAAAAGTGTTGGAGTTTCTGTTGGAGTTCGAGGTCTACGTGAGAGCTGCTGGTAAACTGCTCGGCTCATGGAGCAACAAATAAAACTCAAACTGAAAATTCTAATCAAACTTGGAATTAGATTTTAAAACAAAAACTAACTAGAATGAGGGAATAAATGAATTAAATAATTGTAGAATTTAAGAAATGACCTCATGGGAGAAAAGTAAGGAGGAAATGTTTGACTTGCATCAAAAGTGTCTTGTCTTTTCAACGGTTCATTTCTTCAGTGTGTAAAAAAATCTCTGAAAGGTCGCGGCGTCCTGGACAGTATCAAAGTTTGATCTCGTGTTTGTTTGTGCGCACGCAGTGGGAGGAGATCAGCGGCGTGGACGAGAAGTACAAACCGATCCGCACGTACCAGGTGTGTAACGTGATGGAGCCGAACCAGAACAACTGGCTGCGGACGGGGTGGATCGGGCGGCGCGGAGGTCAGCGCATCTTTGTGGAGCTGCAGTTCACGCTGCGTGACTGTAACAGCATTCCGGGTGTAGCGGGAAGCTGCAAGGAGACGTTCAACCTGCTGTACGCCGAGTCGGACCGGGCGCTGGGGGGCCACGACGACGATGAGGCGCGCTACAGTAAGGTGGACACCATCGCCGCTGACGAGAGCTTCACGCAGGGCGACCTGGGCGAGAGGAAGATGAAGCTGAACACGGAGGTGCGCGAGATCGGGCCGCTGACGCGCCGCGGTTTTCACCTGGCCTTCCAGGACGTGGGCGCGTGCGTGGCCATCGTCTCTGTGCGAGTCTATTACAAACGCTGCCGCGCCGCCGTGCAGAACCTCGCGGTCTTCCCCGACACGGTGGCCGAGGCCGCCTTCGCCACGCTGGTGGAGGTCCGGGGCGTCTGCGTCAACAACTCCGAGCCAGACGCCACCGACTCGCCTCCCAGGATGCACTGCAGTGCTGAGGGGGAGTGGCTCGTGCCCATCGGGAGGTGCAGCTGCAGCGCCGGCTACGAGGAAGGACACAGTAGCTGTGAAGGTAGGGACTGTTCGTTAATTTCTCAGATCTAAATCACAGATATTCTGCTGTATGGGACGTCGTTTCCCCGCGAGACATTTCCACGATAACAATTGTTGTTCAAACAGGTTTCACCATCCACACGTTAGCCACCTTGGAGCAACAGGAGAATTTGAACAACAGGAAGCATCAGGTTAATAGTTTGGTGCTACGTAAGGAGACACACTTTGGGCTCCTTTTAGATTTTAGTTTTTCAAACAAGAAAACAAACCGCAACAGCACAATTAACTAATTAGTAACTAGTCAGTTTCGGGAGACAGATTTGTGATGCTCAAATAATTCAAACAGACAGACAGAACGATGTTGTCTTTCTGTCCTCCATCAGTACTGAAACCGCTTTAAACACTATATAACGTGCGCACTCATGGACAGAAAGACGTGTCCTCTTGTAGTGCACGAGATACTAGATACAGTATGTGAGCTACGGAGAAATATTATGCAAAACAACAAAAAGAACATCCCTAGTTTATTTTACGTGAGCAATTAATGTAACTTTATTGTAAAGCATTAAAAACAATGCCGAGGGTAAAGTAAAGGAAAAAAAAACCCTAAAGAAGAGAATGGCAAGAAATTAAATCATTTGCTTTGAATGAAACAGGTGGTGCATTAATAAAACATTTAAAAAAGTTGTAAAGCTATCAAAGCGACTATTTTGTAATCCGTTTTCTCCAAAGTTCTGACCTGATTTTGTATGAAAAGCAAAAAGGAAGAGAGCGGAGCAGCAGATGTGCAATCAGTGCATATTTGTCCTGGATTTGTGAAATGGGTCGCGGGTGTTTTAGCAAATAGTCGCCATATTCGGAGATTACGTAGTTGTGTAACAGTCCCTGAAACCAGACGTTTCCTGAATGACACATCATCAGTGACTCATCACATAATTCAGGCTCTTTTAGTGCCAGTGTTACATCAGCACTAGTTTAAAAAAAATAAAAAAGGCTTCCTGGGGTTGCGACCTAATTTGATGTGAGAGTGAAGAGACGGGCGGCGAGCCGAGCCGAGCCGAGGAGGAGATAACGGCGCGGGAAGCAGCCGAGACGTGTCCAGCCGAGCCCATTAGGACGTCGTCCTCGCAGCCGTCATTTTTTACTCTCAACAGGGCGCAGTAATGAACTCGGGTCTGATTTTACATTTCTACTCCATCATTGAACTCATTTCACAGAGACTCACACAAGGACGTGCAGGTACTGTATAATGTGACCCCTGAGCAGGTACTGGTACCGTAATCTGGACTGGAATCAGCGCCTGTGAATGGAATAAATGGATCCCGGTCTAATATCATTACAGTACGCTTTAATTCAATAACCTTTTTAACCTTTTTTACAGTGATGGGTATTGTGTTTCTCGCTAATTTAATGAGCGCTAATGAACGTTCCATGCAGTTAGCATTTTGAACACGCACCATGTGACAGTCAGGGAGAATTATTTTTAAACAAATACTTGATTAATGCGCTGCTCATTTCCCGGAAAAAAATGTAAAAACTTTAGTTTTTTTTTTTGCTGCAACTGGCTTCAGCCTCGGTTCTGAATGTTTGCTAGTCAAGAACCTGAAATCTGACCTAAGCAGCTATTTGTTTTATTTGGTTTATTTTAAAAAAAAGATCTAAGTTTAATGTTATTTGTTGGTGAAGGAGGTGAAAATTAAAAATGTACAGACATGCTTGACTGATTAAAGGTCTCATATTATACTGTTTCTTTAATGTGAGGTATGACAGGTCTCAAAGCTCCCCGTGTGTGTGTGTGTGTGTGTGTGTGTGTGTGTGTGTGTGTGTGTGTGTGTGTGTGTGTGTGTGTGTGTATTAATGTCCTAGCTGAAAAACCCGTCAGATAATTCACTTTTTCTGTACCTCAGACTCCTCTATGTATTTCACTCCTCCTCTAAGCACACTGTTTCACTGTCTATGTAAATGAGCCACACCCCTATGTTGAGCCACACCCCCTCCAAAGAAGTTTTTTTTTTTGGGGGGGGGGGGTGGTTCTCTTATATGACATCACATTAGGGGGGAATAACCTTTAAAGGACACCCATTATTCTGTAAAATTATAATCTTTTTTTTTTTTTTTAAACTTTTTTAGTCTCCAGTGTGTGTGTGTGTGTGCGCAAACAAACAAAAAAATATCCCTTTTCCATGTGTGTATTGGCCCATTTTTTTTGTTTGTTTGCACACACACTCAGCGGAGACTAAAAATGTCAAAAAAAAAAAAGTGAAATTTGCAGAATAATAGGTGTCCTTTAAAGGTTATTAATTATTTATTTCTGCAGAAATACACCCTGGATTGGGAATACACACACACACACAGGGTTGGAATGAAATGACACAATGTGTATCTGGATATAGAAACTCGAAGTGGGCGTGGCTTAAACTGGATCTTTTTTTTTTTTTTTTGCTGGAAACACTGAAAAACACATCTCTTAAACACACACGCACGCACACACACGCACACGCACACACACACACATGCTGTAATTCACCCAGCAGGGTGTCTTAGCGTGGTGGGAGGAAACCAGAGAACCGCTGGAAACCAGGAACACGTGATGCATGAAGAATTCCAGTTGACATGATTATTATCCGGATTATTCTGTGTGTGATGGAGTTGATTTCCCTGAGCAGATATGACGACAGACTGCAGGACAGAATTACATGTCTGGGTTGCATCATGACGGCTCATTTAGTGTGTGTGTGTGTGTGTGTATTAATATAGACTGGAGTGCACTCTGCGCTGTGCCATATGACGGCTGCTCGTCTGGGTAGATGTGAATTTTTGGTCACTATGGTGAAGATTGGAGCAGGACAGAAATCAGTGTCAGATTCTGCCACATCTCCCACACCGCTTTGCACATTATGAGCTGTGAAAGATGTCGTCGGCATTCAAGCACATGCGCACACACACACACACACACACACGCGGTGCTCATGTCGCGGTGATGCATCAGTGTCGGATGAGTGTCGTTCCCGGATCAATGGCCGGATGTGTGAAGGAGAGAGATGGTCGTTAGAGTAAATGATGAGCCGTTTCACGCCTGGTGGAGATCATAATAAGGTCTGATCTTCTCTTTATGCACAACCTGAAACCAAAACGTGATGGGATTGTGCAGGATTCGTTTCTTCTTCGTCCAGAGATTTTTTGAGATCATTCTGGCATGTCGAGGTGGAGGGGATCTGCTGCTACCGCTCTCACCGCAGATCTTAGACAGGTTCTTCTGCTTGTCTCACCAGCAGAACCCTTGAAACTGACTCCAGGACCCCTGTTCCGGGACATGGTGTTCAGACTGGTGGTCTTCAGTGTCCATAATCATGACCAGTCAGAGCACCTGGGCTACTATCCGATGTCTGATCTTATTCTCAGCCGGCTGGAGGGGCTACAAGGCATTTCTCCTGATTTGTTGGAATAACTCTTGGCACTCAACTAATTTGTAATGAAACGATGGAACATGAAGATATAACGTTTCTTTTTTTTTATTTTTTATAATCTGATTGTCTTTTGTAAAATTGGTGTTTCAAAACCAATATGAAGCTTTAGACGTTAGACTGAAATCATTGTGGAGCCATCAGACGTCCGCTAGCAGGGCGAGAGGGAAAGAAGTAAACATTCCTCTAAGGTTTTGATGGTACGTTCATGTGCAGATGCTGAAGATGTTGTTGACTCCAAAGGTTTCGCTTCCCACCTTGACGTACCCCAGGACAGGTGGAAGCGGACAGGACAGGACTTTAAATCTCTCCGAATTTGGTCGTGTGGTGGGTTCACTAGATGTAGACCTCGTGGGGACCTTGTGGGTACTAGTCTAGCTCCAGGTTTTGGGTTCAGCCGTTTAGGATGAGGCTGGTAACCTGCTGGGCTGGAACAGAAAACCTGCTCCTTTGGATTCCTGACTCATTTGTTTTGTAAAGATAACGAACATCACGTTGAACACTGAGCCTTAAAATAACCTCCAGTCTCCATCTGGAGCAGAAAAGACAGAACCATCTGAACGCACCCAGAATCTCTGACTGCTGCGTACAATTAATATTTTATTATTTATAAATATAATAGACATGAGATCCGTGCTTGCATCAGTGTCCTTCGCATCAGTCATTCTTTTCACACGAGTTTGGAAGCGCTGTCCACGTGTCGAAAACATTCCTGTTCAGAGTGTGTGATTGTACACAAGTGCCTCGGCAGTGTTATGATTTGGCGATGAGCGCAGAAGACGGGATGTGACTGCACGTCAGGAGGAGCTCCTCTCAGGAGAAAAGGCCTGGAGGCAGATGCTGTCTCTTCCCCTCAGAAGGACTCGGTGTGTGATCCGTTCTGTCTGCTCGCTAGAAAACACTCCTCTCGTCACGCTCCTTCTCATTTTAAAGCTGCGCCTCAGATGTGTGTGTGTGTGTGTGTGTGTGTGTGTGTGTGTGTGTGTCAGGGCACGAGTTGAAAATGTTAAGTGTTTTTTCTACACCAGAACGAAAGTGTGAAGAGAGCAGGAGCGAGTGACCAGACTAAAGATAAAGATTTTTGAAGATGAATGAAATGAGAGACAGAAGGAGGTGATGATGAGGAGGGACAGTGAGGAAGGACTGCGTTTCTCATCAGGTTAATGCTTTAAAATAAAGACGGTTCTAAATAAATTAGAATTTAATTTCAGAGTCTTCGAGGTTAAAGGGTTTGAAGTTAAAGTGACATAACAGTGGCTTTCTGTTTATTTGAGAATCCCTTTGACCCGCCCTTTTGATCCCTTTTATCCCTTTGCCCCGCCCACTAACCAACTCGCCCACCTGATCCTGTGACCTTACTTGCTGACACACTCACACACCATCTGACCAACCCACCGACCGGACAACCTCCTGACACACACACGCCTACTGTCTAACTGATGCACACATCTCAGCAGCTTACCCACCAAGAAACAACTGACCAACAACTCGTCCACACAACCATCGACTGACCCAAAACTGATCGACACAACTGACCAAACCACTGACCCACTGACTCACTCAGACACTAATCAGACATCTGCCCATACTGTACATCAACCTACAACCTACCGCCCACTCACTGAGCCACGCCCTCACCAACTCACACCCACTGAGCCACGCCCTCAAGAAACCACCCACACTGAGCCACTCACTCAAGAACCCACACCCACTGAGCCACGCCCTCACCAAGCCACACCCACTGAGCCACGCCCTCACCAAGCCACACCCACTGAGCCACGCCCTCACCAAGCCACACCCACTGAGCCACGCCTTCAAAAAACCACCCACACTGAGCCACTCACTCAAGAACCCACACCCACTGAGCCACGCCCTCACCAACCCACACCCACTGAGCCACGCCCTCACCAACCTACATACACTGAGCCACGCCCTCACCAACCTACACCCACTGAGCCACGCCCTCACCAAGCCACACCCACTGAGCCACGCCCTCACCAAGCCACACCCACTGAGCCACGCCCTCACCAAGCCACACCCACTGAGCCACGCCCTCACCAACCTACACCCACTGAGCCACACCCTCACCAACCTACACCCACTGAGCCACACCAACCCACACCCACTGAGCCATGCCCTCACCAACCTACACCCACTGAGCCACGCCCTCACCAACCTACACTCACTGAGCCACGCCCTCACCAACCCACACCCACTGAGCCACGCCCTCACCAACTTACACCCACTGAGCCATGCCCTCACCAAGCCACACCCACTGAGCCACGCCCTCACCAAGCCACACCCACTGAGCCACGCCCTCACCAACCAACACCCACTGAGCCACAATAGGCGTGACTCTAATTTGTGCAGATTTGGACACTGAATAGGAGATTTATAACAGGTATTGTGTGTGTGTGTGTGTGTGTGTGTGTGTGTTGCTGTCAGTCTGCATCAGCCGGCGTCTCACTGGATTATTTCTCTATTGAGCGCTAATGACATGAATATGCAGACGCTCTCCTGCTCGATCGATCTGCTGCGATGCTTCACTAAACTGGAGAATTACACTGCAGAGCTGCCCACTCCCTCCCTCACTTTTGTGTGTGTGTATGTGTGTGTGTGTGTGTGTGTGTGTGTGAGATTTATCAGTTCGTGTGGCTATTTGCTTGACTGAGTGTGTTTTAACTAAGCGGCTCGATACTATTGAACAGATTGTGAGTAGCTGCTTATAGCAGTCAGGACTGGATACTGTGTGTGTGTGTGTGTGTGTGTGTGTGTGTGTGTGTGTGTGGAGAGGCTCAGGAATGTCCTTGCTGTTAAATTTGGACTTAGGCTTAACACTCTCATAATGTAATCTAAACTAAATGCTACATGGTTTATATTTTTAACCATCAGACTGGAGAGAAAGTAAAAGTTCGTTTGTCTAAATTATGTTTTGTAAATATATTTTATTGTATTCTTTTATACAGAGTGTTTTTATTTGTTTCTTTTTCTTTGTTTTTTCTTGTTTGTTTATTTATTTATTTTTGCTTTAAATTATACTATAGTTTTAATGTTTTATTAATTTTATTTACTTATGTTTGCTACAGATTCAGAATGTGTTAATACAGGTCGTCCTCTACTTATGAACATTCGAGTTTTCCGCAGATACAAACGGACGGCGGTTCAATCATGGAAGTAGTTCATGTGTATTGTAAACACATAGACCAGATACCAATATTTACAATTATATACAATATTTTCAGTGAGTAAGTAAATGTATAAAAGTCCCGTGTGTGTGTGTGTGTGTGTGTGTATGAGAGAAATGAGTCTACCTCAACGGTTCCAATGAATCAGTCCGGGAGCACGATGATAGAAAATGTCCGTCCTGTTGGAGAATAATCCCAAGTTCTCAGTCCAACACAGTGTAAAACGGCTCCGAGACAGAAAGGTGCAGAGACGACACTGTTACATTTCACTCTGAGATACATTTCCTAAGGCTCTCGGTTTTTGGCCACATGATGTGTGTGAAAGAGGATTTCGTCAGGTGGTGTCAGACTTAAGAACAAATCTGAGTTGTGAACACGCTCCCTGAACGAAACTTCATGAATCAGGGACAACCTGTATACATTTTATTACATCTTTTTATTTTATGTATATAAGTTTGTTTGTTATTTTTGTTTTCTTGCCTCGTACACAATTTTTACAGTTAGTTTTTATAAGTTAATTAAATTGACCTAAATATAGATAAATGGTTTGTTTTTGTTTAAGCACATTTCTCCGGTCCATTTATTTTTCTTTTCTGTTCATTTTTAATGATTCCCTTTACTGCTTATTTATTTTATTTTATGTATTTAGATGTTTTATTATTTATTTAACTTCATGTATATTTAATGTTTGTTTGGCCCAAAACTATAAACTATATGAGATTAGAATGAAGAGAAAATTGCAGCGCGCCGGAGAGGAGTGACTGCTCCGCCCGTTTTCCTTTCTGAGGATAAGCTGGTGAGAGGCCACGCCCACCTCGCTATAGCATTCCAGCAGTGATGTTACACTTATTCACGCCGCTCACTACGGCCACGCCCCTCTCCACGTGTGTTTATTATAAAAGTGAAAACTCTGTGTGCCGTGATTGTCTTTTTATTCTTTCTTTCTTTCCCCTTTTTTTTCATTATTTACTTTCCTGTTTTTTATCTCTTTCTATCTCTTTTACCTTTCTTGCAAGAGTGTGTGTGTGTGTGTGTGTGTGTGTGTGTGTGTGTGTACAACCATGTGTCTGATGCAAAGCTGATGCAATCTGATGGACCAGCAGGAGCCGTCTCCAGGGAGACCATCTGGTTAAGCACACGTCCTGGCGCGTGTGTGTGTGTGTGTGTGTGTGTGTGTGTGTGTGTGTGTGTGTGTGTGTGTGTGTGTGTACAAGGTGCCGCACAGGAGTTAGAGAGTTTTTTAGTGTAGAAATGTTTTGTTTATCTATTAATGTGCGTGTCACACACTCAGTGTTAATCATGGAGCCCTGAGGGACGAGCTGAGGAGACAGGTTCAAGCTGCTATACACACACACACACACACACACACACACACACACACACACACACACACACACACACACACACACACACAGCTGTTGGTCAGGAGCTGGTGATTATTTTCCTACATCAGCACCACACACAGGGTTTATTACCGACTGAACACACTGAACGCTGCACACACTGGTGTAATGGATGTGTAAAGGCAGATACAGTAACATCACACACTGTGTGTGTGTGTGTGTGTGTGTGTGTGTGTTTAATTAAATGTGCTTTTACTCAGTGTTGTGTAATTAGAGCCTGCAGCTGCTGTGTGTCTTAGTGGCTGTTTAGTGGAGCTTTATTAACCAAGAACCTGCTACACACACACACACACACACACACACACACACAGTTTTTGTTTTATTATTTCTTTTTTGTTTTTTTCTTTTCTCTTGGTGTATGAGAGAGTGTGTGTGCATCTGTTTGTGTGTGTTTGTTTGCATTTGTGTGTGTGTGTGTGTGTGTGTGTGTGTGTGTGTGTGTGTGTGTGTGTGTGTGTGTGTGTGTGAGTGAGAGAGAGAGCGAGGCAGAGATTGAAAGTGTGATTGATTTTGGATGCTGAAGATTTCTGCAGTGTCAGCAGCACCTGTCAGCTGCGGGTGTGTTTGTGTTTGTGTGTGTGTGTGTGTGTGAGAGATGAGAGTTTGAAAATATCTACCCTTTAGCTGTGCATCACTCCAGGAAGTTCACGTGAGTCCTGAGAGACCGTCCCGTGCCAGAGCACTGAACTCTCACACTCGCGTGTGCTCGCTCTCCTGTGTGTGTGTGTGTGTGTGTGTGTGTGTGTGCGCACGTGCACACCATGCGCGTGAGTCCAGGTGTGTTTTCAAGGAAAGAAATGTAAATGATGAGTAACACAATCGCTAAGAGCTAATCACACTGTGCACCCCAGTGTTGTACGAGGGAATTGCAGGTGTGGCACAGAAAACTCTGTTCAGCGCTCCCTCGGCATGCCAACGCCCCGGCTTGAGGATATTCGGTTAAGCACTGCGACTGAGCGGTAGCACGTGCGGCCGGGAGTCGTTTAAAACTTGTTTGTATCAGAGGAAATCCAAGTGAAGTGAGTTTAGGTATTTTTTGAGGGTTTGTCTGCATTTTGTGTAAGATTTAGTGAAGATGTAGCACCGCGGGTCACAAGGATGTTGAAACTCCACCTGTAGGATTATAACGGAACTGCAAATGCAAAACTTATTCGTGTATATATATATATATATATATATATATATATATATTTTTTTTTTTTTTTTTTTTGGATTTTTCCCCGATTTTCTCCCTAATTTAGTCGTGTCCAATTCCTCCCCGTCACTAGGGGGCTCCACATTAAGGCTACTACCACTCAGCCGGGAGGGTCGAAGACTATCACGTGTTTCCTCCGAACCACGTGACGCCAGCCGACCGCCTCTTTTCGAACTGCTCGCTCACGCACCGTTGGGGGCGGAGTCACACACTCGGAGGACGGCGCTATCCGCTCCCTCCGCTTGCGTGAGCTCACAGACGCCCCTGACTGGCTGTAGAGCCGTGATTAATGTGGGAGCACTAAGTACCTCTCATCCCTCCCCTCTGAGAGAGCTCGGCCAATCAGCTCTCTCTAGACCTCCGGCTGCGAGAGGTTACAGCATCACCCGGGAATCGAACTCGCGATCTCCGGATGATAGGGCGAGAACTTTACCACTGCGCCACTCGGAGGCCCAAAACGTTTTCATATTTAAGAAACAATTTGATAAAATCCATTGAGTCAGTGTGGCGATACATAAATTGCCCCTGAAAAGAATTGCGATACGTAACTGAATCGATTTATTATTTTCCCGCGATGTCTCTAAATTACTGGTATTAAAGGAATAAAACACTCGACTCACCTTTATTGTTGCGTATGATCTCTAAGCCGAGGATCAGGAAAACACCTCGAAGGAAAGCTCAGGGTTTAAATTCTTTCTGTTCCCCCGTTCCTGCATCACGTCGTGTGGTTCAGGCTTAGCGTCTGCCTGCGGGAGGAAACCAGCGTGAGCTCTGAAGTCTTACAGAATCAATCCGCTCGCTTCATTACGACTTTCAGATGCCTTTTAAGTCTTTAAATCTCCTGCACAGAGCTGCGCTCTGATTGGTCAGGAGGTGTTGATTAATTCTGTGTAACGGCAGCTCTGAGAGAATACAGATTTATAAATACGCAATACAGTGTGTGTGTGTGTGTGTGTGTGGTCAGTGATATGGTCAGCGGTATATTAGCTTGACACTGAGGGTTATGAGACAGAATGCTGTCTAGACGTGAACGCACATGTTTTTTGAAACCGTTTAGCGAATCTGAAAATCAGCAGGTGGCCCCCTGGTGGGCTGTGCAGGTACTGTAGGTCAGCTGCAAGAGTCCTTTTTTACATTTACAGTAAGTAAATACATAAATAACCTTTTCATTTTGTAATTAAGATTTAAATAATTATAAACTCTTTAAAAAGGCCATGGAATTCAAACTGTGTGTAATACATAAATAAATATATAAATAGGGCAGTACTTCGTCTCGCTTGTCTCGATCAGACGCGTGATTGACGTTTGCGCTGCAGGAGATCGTCGTATCTCAGGAAGTTTGCGACCGGCCGCTCTACAAAGCGAATTAGCATTGTATCATAATAACTGATTGTTTTAATTATTAAAAAAAAAAACGACTTCATTAGCCTTCAGCTTTTTGTGGCTGACGGGTTCGGCGATCTGCACCTCGCTCGTTACTGACCTGGGTTTTATTTATTTTTTGTCCAATTGTGACTTAAAAAAAAAAAAAACACCTCATAAATAAAAGATGTCATAAATATGTTGATTAAATGAAGCAAAACAAAACTAATAAAACAGAGATGTACTGGTGTATTTTCTGCTGCGGTAATAGTTTTTCTGCTCTCGAGAAACATAAAACGTTTTTATTCAATTTGATTTGAAAATCTCTCTCTCTCTCTCTCTCTCTCTCTCTCTCTCTCTCCCTCACAGTCTTTTTTCATTTCGTTGTCGTTTCTCACCTCTCTAACAAAGTGAGTGCGGTTCTCAGCAGCACCTGCGCCTCTCATCAGATGAATTACACATTTTTTTCCTTTTCTTTTCATTACTTGGTAAACACACACACACACACACACACACACACACACACACGCACGCGTCCGTATGTGCTGTCACGTGTACCCGCCCACTCGTGTGTCATAATTACAGACATGTAAAGTCACGATCAGGCGTGTGTTTTCACACCTCGGCTCTCAGATGAAGACTCGCTGTGTGTCTGACGCTCGGAGAACTCAAACTCTTTTTTATTATAACTCTTTGTTATAACTTTAATAAAGACGTCTGAGATCGAACCCAAGAGGTGTGAGAGCAGTGAGAGTGCGGTTAGATTCCACACACACACACACACACACACACACTCTCGGAGAGAGAGAGAGGTCAGCAGTTGGTGAGGATGAGTGAGGATGAGTGCGAGTTTAAATCTCCACAGCTTTATGGCCCGTTGCTGCGAGAGCGACACTCTAATAAAAACGCGCTTCTTCTCGGGTCTCCGGGTTCCAGCCCGCACTCGCACTTTATCTTTACGAGCTGCGACTCGGAGCTGATCTCGGGTCAGACGGCGGCGGACGTCTGTCAGGTTTCTCACGGCGGTGAAGACGGCCGGCTCGACCCGAGACGATCAGTGACGTAAAGTCAGATTCAGCACACACTCGTCATTTACTCTGTAGAGTTTCAAACTCATCGTGATTTACTGACAAAAATAATAATAAAAAAAACACCAAGTACAGGAATAAGTAAGGATGGATAATGATGGATGGAGAGGGTGGAGATGAAGGAGAGATGGATGGATAGATCAGTGGGTGGATAAATAAACAGGTGGACAGATGGATGGATGGATGGATGGATGATCAATAGGGGGATAAACGAGTAGATGGATGGGGAGATGGATATATAGACAGACAGACAGACAGATGATGGATGGATGGATACAGTATATGATGAGATGGAGAGATGGATGTGTAGTTGATGTTTGATAGCCGCATGTACAGACAGACTGACGGACTGATGGACGTGTGTCAGCATACTGTAGACAGACGGATAGATACAGGGATGGACGGATGGAAAGGAGGAGAAGAATTTTTTTTTTTTTTACTTTTTATTCTTGTTGATCATATTTCATTTTATTGATTCAACAAAAGAGGACACTAAAGTCCTTCCAGGATCAAATAAATAAATAAATAAATAAATAAATAAACGGTGTCCTCTGTCTCCCTGGTGCTTTGTCTCTGCTGTTGTTGTGCGCTGGTGTGTGAGAAGGTTAGAGTTTGTGTTTTATTCCTCTTACACTTCAGCACTTTAAACCTCCACGCAGATTAAGTACAGACATCCGTCTGTTTGTCCGTCTGTCTGTCTGTCTGTCTGTCTGTCTGTCTGTCTGTCTGGCGTTACATGTAACTTGTTAGTAACACTTTCACCTCTGTAACACTTCACATATTCTGTACGTGTGAGTGAGTGTGTGAGTGAGTGTGTGTGTGCGAGTGTGCGTGAGCGAGCGAGTGAGTGTGTGTGCATATATCTACAGTAAGTACCATGTTGTGGCTGTGGAATATACAGTGAGTGTGATGAAATGAAATGTATGCATGGTGTGTGTGTGTGTGTGTGTGTGTGTGTGTGTGAGAGAGAGAGACTTCAGTGCCCCTGTGAATTCTGGGATAGCTGATGGGACAATAGCTTCCAAAAGCACTAGCATTAATACCAATCAAAGCGGCGCTGGAGCCTGAGCGTTGTTTATACGCTGGCGGAATTCAATTACGCGGCGGCGGCGGGAGGAGAGACGCGGCGTTACAGCCTTCCAGGGTGACATTTCATTTGCAATGAATCATGGGAGCAGAGCAGACCTTCGCTGCCCCAAACACCCATTTGTTTAAGTGTTTGTGTGTGTGTGTGTGTGTGTGTGTGTGTGTGTGTGTGTGTGTGTTTATCTTTGCTTCTTTTCTTTGAATCCGTTTCCGTTTCCTGACTCTATCTTCACTTCCTCTCTGCGCTGCCGTTTAAACTCCACTCAAATGCCATATTTGCATATTCAGATTAAATAATTATATATTCATGGGGTGTATTTTACATATTAAAGTTCCTTTGTTGCAGTTTTTACTTTGCACAAAATGATCAGATGTGTGTCTCAACCTTTAAAGGCTTTTGAAACAGTTTTAAAGACGAGAAATAAACGAGTTTAAAGTGACAAAAATAAGGAAATGTAATTAAACATTAAAATCACACCTCTTAGAATTACTGTATGTAAACACTCGGGTAAAGTTTTGCCCTTCTTGTCACGGTCCGGTCCGGTCCGAGGTGCTCAATGAGAATGTTGGTGTCAGACAGCATGGGAGTGAATCGGATGCGACGCGGGCGGGGCGGGGCGGGGCGGGGCGGGGCAGGGGGGCGGGACAAACAAAAACAGTGTGACGCGGGCAATCAGGGTCAGAGAGGAGGGAGGCGGAGGATCGCTCTGAGACGAGCCCTGTGTCGCCACGGTGACCGTCACACATGACCTTTTATGTGTCAGGATGGAGAGGGTGATGTAAGGTGTGTGTGTGTGTGTGTGTAAATACGTCTCTCTGATGTCCTGGATGGATGGTGTATGCAGATAAGTGCTGAAATGCTGATATCCGTGTCTCTCTCTCTCTCACACACACACACACACACACACACACTCATCTTTGTTGTTTGACTGTGATTTATATTTGTGAGCTGTATAAAACGGGCGCGGTTCCATTTGATTTTCTTTCTTCTCTCCTTCTCTCCTCCTCCTTCTCGCTCGTCTGTTTCTCTTTGTTGTCGTTTCTCCCCCTCGGTGTGATGTGAGCTCGAGCTCGGCAGACGGTAAATGTGATTAGCACACTTTAGGACTCGCTCAGGATGGAATTATGATTAGTGTAATTATCCTGTGACATGGTGTAATTATAAAACCGAGCGAGTTCCTGCTGGATGAAGAACTTTTTTTTTTTTTTTTTTTTTTTTCTCCTTTTCAAGGTTATTCTTTAGAGTTCGAGTGCTGTACGTACAAACAGATCAAAAATGGCATTAAATATTGTAATCGCTTCAGAGATGCAGTGTGGTGATGCATGTGAATATTCATGAGCAGGTTATGAATATTAATGAGCCGGTAATGAATACAGGCAGACGGATGAAACCTAAAACCGTCTTCATCGTTTCAACAACTTTATCACAACTTTATGTTTAAGAGAGGAGACGGGGGGGGGGGGGGTGTGGAGGTGGAGTTTGTGGAGGAATCCATTCATGAATCGCGATTCTTTTGGTGCTGATTCATGTATCGCCACATTGACGCCAAAATCTATGATTTAAAAAAACATGATTTATTATTCATTTACAACACAGACGATCAGCGTCAGGCTGAACTGATCGCGCGCGAGTCCGAGTGCTGCAACAGAGACGCGATTATACTAACAAAACTCATTACACACGCTTACACCAGGCTCACGACACCACGGGCGCTAAATAGTCTGGACACTCCGTGTGCTCACAACTGCTCGACATGCTCTCATCGTCAAGATGAGTTTTGAGACGTTTAAGGCTGTAAAATGTCGCCGTTTCTTTATAGACCTACAGGTGGCGCTCTAAACTATTCACACGTTTACATCCCGTGTGGTGCGAGTGAAATATGCGCCAAGTATGTTTAGAGATGATGATGATGATGATGATGATGACGGAGAGACGCGCTGCTCAGTAACTCTGTAACTTTGTGTTTCATGTTATTTGAAGTTAAACTCCTGTATTTGATGTCAGTCTGTAGAGTTTAAACGCTGCTCTCGGTTTTTAAGTGAGAAAATGAATGCCATAACATTATTGCTGTTCAGTTCAGGTGTGAAGCTGCTGAATAAAGTTCAATTTCTAAAACCTTCATGTTATGACGTAACTTGTGTCAAGGTCTTAAAATTGTGGAATTTACAAAACTGTGATCATCACAAAATATCAACACGGATCGAGTCTCCATGTTAAAATGTTTCTGCTTTAAACCTTTTCATAACCGTTTTATTTACAGATGTGTTCAGTAATGAGTGTTTAACGCTGTGTGGCTCACTACAGCTCTACTAGAGATTTAGCCAGAAGAAAAGATGGAAACGATTTACATACTGTGTACGTCTTTTAAGCATTCTTCCCTTCTTACCCTTCCTTCCTCTTTTTTTCTTAAAGTTAAAGGGGTGAATATCGCGCCTGTATAATGTGCTCCTGTTACTGTGATATTTCTAATCTCCCAGTGAGAGGCTCCATGAAGAGCTTTGAGAGGACGGCGTTGGCGTCCTGCCTCAGCGCCAGTCCCACAGCGCACTACCTGTGTGTGTGTGTGTGTGTGTGTGTGTGTGTGTGTGTGTGTGTGCGGGGGGGGGGGGGGGGAGTTTCTGGAACAGGGACAGAGTTTTCATCTGTGTTTATTTCTGTTTTGTTTTAACCCTCAGGTCCCTCGTTCAGCCTGAGCTCTGACTGTAAGCGCTGATCATTTATTATTTATAGTCTATAGACCCTCCTCCTCTTCCTCTTCCTCCTCTTCCTCCTCCTCCTCTTCCTCCTCCTCCTCTGTGTAGACTTTGAGTTTGTGGTTTTTATCCGCCGCTAATCTGATCTGTGGAATGGTCTCGGAGCGGACGCTGCAGGCTGTGTGTAATCATCAGCATTGATTTTTCAGGATGTTCCTGCCCGGGGGTGCAGCTCGCTCTCAGCAGGTCTCGGAGACGAGGAGGAGGAGGAGGATTTACAGCGAAGATTTAGAGGAAAAGGTTCTGAGGGAGAAATCAGGGGAAAGAAAGAAGCTGAAAAGTTAGCGCTCGTAACAGGTTCATGAATAAACTCGAGTGATGAGTTCTCAAACTGACGCGTGGAGGAATGCTGGAAACCTCAACAGGGAGGGAGGCGTGGCCTGTGAGCCTAAGTCAGAGTCAAGGAGGCGTGGCCTCGGAGTCAGAGTGAAGGGGGCGTGGCCTTTGCGGCCGATTCAGAGTGAAGGGGGCGTGGACTCTGCGGCCGATTCAGAGTGATGGGGGCGTGGCCTTTGCGGCCGATTCAGAGTGATGGGGGCGTGGCCTTTCGTTTTATTCAGAGTGAAGGGGGCGTGGCCTCTGCAGCTGATTCAGAGTGAAGGGGCGTGGCCTTTGCGTCTGAGTCTGAGATTTTATAAACACATCATGCTCTCGAGATTAAATCACTTTTAATTTAAATTACACACCAATTTATTAAATAGTTTATGAATTGCAGATTTTGTTCTTTTTATATTACGGTAGATGTTTTGTTATATGTTATATTTTAGCACTCTTTAACCATTGTGTTTCAGCTCTTTAAACAGCTTGGTGGGCGGGGCTAAATGTAAACCTCACCCGCATCCATCAGTTCACATGAGTTTAAAGAAATCAAGGTACCTTTTAAAAATCTTCTTACAATTTTACAACAACCAGTTAACGAAAACCTACTTTTAAAAAATTATATCCTTCTTTTAAATCTTTATCATCAGGAGAGAGAAACATCAGGTGTCACGCCTCCATTTTACTTCCTTCAGAACACACAGCTTACACACACTGTCTCTCTCTGTAACTGTACTTTGTGTCTCTATTGTCTCAGTCCCCCTGCGTGGAGACGGTGATGTCAGTATTGTTTCCTCCAGCTGCAGACTGAGTGGAGGATGAAAGGTCAGACGTCTCAGACGTGGTGATTTAGACATGGGGGAAAGTTTTCAGCCGCCTGCTGTGTGTCTGAGACGTATCTGTCTGTGTTCTTATGCCTCCTCCGAGTGAGTGTGTGTGTGTCCTATACATTATATACGTTATACAGTATTAGTTACTGTATATTCGTTATATACCTCCTGTGTGTGATCAAGCTGTGAGTTGCGATTAGAACCAGCGCCCTGAGTAGGCGGCATCAGGAGAGAGAGAGAGACAGCGACATGTCTCTTCATTCTTTCTCTTCTCTATAAACTTCATGAGTAGCACAGAATCTCTCTGTCTCTCCGTCTGTCTCTCCGTCTGTCTCTCCGTCTGTCTCTCCGTCTGTCTCTGTCTCCGTCCCTCCGTCCCTGGCCTGTTCAGGAGTAAACTCTACTTAAACATGTCTTTAGTGTGTCTCTACTTTACCTGAGTAGTGTCTGTATGTAAAACCTTTTACTCCTACCCACTACATTATTGATGAAAACCCTGTCCTCTTACTCAGCACATGTTAGAGACTCTGGTGAGAATCACATGGATGTAAACGTGGGTGTCCACACCGTCTCCCGCACCACACCCTGACCTGAGCTCCGCCCCACGTGGCAAGAAAAGAAACAAAACAATTTCACCAGTCCAACTTTGCAGAAATGTCTGACAGGTCGTTAAGGAAGCGCTGATTCGTTAGCGCACCAGTGAGTGACGGTTACCTGGGTAACGGACCCCGCCCACTTGGTCTCTGGGCTGTGGATTCTTCTGGATCTTTTTCCCCTCTGTAAGATAACAATAAAAGTGAACTGGCTGCGAGCTGCGTACTGAGTCAAAGTTGTGAATGTTTGTTTGTTATTGAAGTTAAACATTGTAGTTTTTTTAACAAGCTCGAAGAGTCTCTTCTTCATCCATAAAACTCAGCAATGCGGAAAATTATTCTACTTTCTAACTGTGATGTGCCTCATCTAAAACCTGAGGCAGTGTCTCCCTGTCTCTCCGTCTGTCTCTCTGTCCAGCCGTGTCTAAACCAGGAAACTCGTTGATAAAACTCCTGTTTTTATTTCGTCAATGTCTACAAAGGGTTTATGATCTTATAAAGTATCTGAACACAGGTGATTAACTGTACATTTATTCATTCATTATTCATTTATACTTTTATTCTGGTTAACGAAATGAACATTTTAGATTTCTGCAGGAAACTAATCTCTCCTGCAGTCTGACTGTACATTCATACAACCAACAGCAGCGACTTCAGTTGTGTTTAAAATCATTTAAAATCCTGTTCATCAGTAACTCAGTCAGAGAAACGTCCTGATATAAATCCCTTTCTGTAGAGTTTTTGTATTTAAAGTCCATTTCAGAGCGCGCACTCGCTGCTTATAGTCGAGTTAAATCAATAAACTGGTACTGAAGTGGTACTGAAGTGGTACTGAAGTGG
>CM059222.1:987500-1010000 GCA_030347435.1 Clarias fuscus | reverse complement strand
CCAGACCTTCAGACTTGAAAACCGACAACCTAGAGCCACCACTCGCACGTCTGACACGTACAGTAATGTAAGAGATGAGAGGTACTTAGTGCTGCCACGGTAATCACGGCTCTACAGCCAATCAGGGGCGTCTGTGAGCTCACGCAAGCGGAAGGAGCGGATAGCGCTGTCCTCCGAGTGTGTGACTCCGCCCCCAACGGTGCGCGAGCGAGCAGTTCGAAAAGATGCGGTCGGCTGGTGTCACGTGGTTCGGAGGAAACACGTGATAGTCTTCGACCCTCCCGGCTGAGTGGTAGTAGTAGCCTTAATGTGGAGCCCCCTAGTGACGGGGAGGAATGGACACGACTAAATTCGGAAAGGAAAATGGAAAATCAGGGAAAAATGATTTTTATCCAAGCTTGCGTCTAGACGTTTTTTATAATGAAACTTGCCGTTCAGCACCTGGTGATGTTTCCTCAGTCGCCTTATTATCCGCGTTAAAAGTGCCGTTATTACACTCTGCCAGCTAAGCACACTGCGGTTCCGGGAAGCCATTAGGGTCAAACTGGGTCATATGATTAATTTGCATTAAAAAAGTAATAATGCATTAACTTTCCTAGATTAATCGCACGCATGAACGATTTAATACTGACAGCCCTACTTACAGCACACTTTTTCCACTGTTGATTATTTCTCCTTAACAGCATCGCAGCATCTCACACGTTTAATCTCTCTCTCTCTCTCTCTCTCTGTGTTTAACTTCTTTCCACCACTGTGTGTTTGTTATCCACACTAAATATTTCTATTTCTTCTTATTCATTTTATTCCCTTTACTGTACATCTGATGCAGACATGCACCCCGTCTCTCTCTCTCTCTCTCTCTCTCTCTCTCTCTCACACACACACACATGACATCCTGTCTTTTAATTAATTCTCAGCCCATCCAAAAAAGGGGATTAATAAAAGAAGAGCCATTAATTACACAACAAGGTCATCGGTGCTTCCGTTTCGCAGCTTAATTGCTGCTCTCTGATTGTCTTCCTGACTCGTTCTCGATTCCACCAGCAGCGTGACGGATGCCGTTAATTGTTGCTCGCTTTCTCTTGGCAGATCCTGTGTGTGTGTGTGTGTGTGTGTGTGTGTGTGTGTGTGTGTGTGTGTGTGCGTGTGAAAATGAATCCTTTTTCTTTCTGTGAGAAGTTTTTCGAGCCGCAGAGCTCAAACAGATCCTCAGACACGTGATAAACGTGTCTTATTCTGCGCTCTTGCAACCTTTTCTGGTATGCGGTGATAAACTTTGCAGTTTCCCTTTCAAAATGATAACAGGCGGCACACAAATGATGCCAAACCCACACCATGCACCGGGTCTGCCACTCGCGCCGCTCGGAATTTCGTTTAAGTGGATTGTTTTTTTTTTTTTTTTTTTTTTTTTTTCTTTCAACAAATGAGTTCTGTAAGATGGAAGAATGAAGCACAAATAGTTTAAACAAACGGGGAAGAAAAAGAAAAAAAAGCCTGTCACCAAAAAAAAAAAATGTCCTGCGTCTCTAAAAATCCACTTGCTACTCCGGTCTGACCTGCAGGTGCACGCTTCGGTGGTCTCAGGTTAATAGACGGGTGAACTAGAGAAACATCATGCAAAACAAACATTATTATATAATACGTTATACTGTACTTGCAATTAATTACATTCTTAACAGTTATTAATTAATAGTACATTTTGTTGACCGGCTAAAAATAAATAAATAAATAAATAAACACTTCGTACGGCTGAAATTAAAGCGCCGGACTCCGCCTCGTCTTCGTGCATCGTTTGTTTTAATGCTCGAGGTTTTTCTATACTGTTTAGGGGAAAAATTGTCAGCTTGCACCTTTTTAAAAGCGTTAAAGGCGTTCCTCTTCGCTAGCGTTCCTCTCCTGTGATTATTCTGCCCCCTGGCTGACTGCCTCATTAGCAGCTGCTTTATGACCCTAACGCTTCTTTCTTTCTTTCTTTCTTTCTTCTCAGAATGAGTAAGGAAAAGTATCAGGCTTCTGAGAAAGCAATCGAGAAGCCATAGTGTGAAGTCCTCTTCATTTAACCTCTCTATCGATTCCTCCGCCTCGCAGCTCCATATATCTAACACTTCTCTCGGCTGTTTTCTTAGCCTTGCCCTATTTTTATGGATTTCCGAAGCCTGTGCAGGTTGTAGAACGGCAGCCTGCATTTCTGTTCATAATCTGCTTCCAGTCTCTAACAGAGAGCTCTCGAGAGCGGAGCTCCTCAGCCTGCTCCTCAACCTGCTCCTCAACCTGCTCCTCTCCTCAGACAAGACCAGCTGCTCCATTCACTGCAGCAGAGTGAGATGGAGATGAAGATGATGTAGGTGTAGATTTAGATGACAATGAAGATGTAGGTGGTGGTGTAGATGAAGATGTAAATGCAGCTGGAAGTGTTGATTTTATATACAGATTTATGTAAATGAATCTGGAGATTTAAATGTACTGTATATGGAGGTGGAGATAAAGATGGAGATGAAGCTGTTGATGGAGATGTAGGAGTAGATGAAGATTGAGATATAGTTGGAGATAAAGATGAAACTGGAGATGAAGATGTGCATGTAGGTGGAGATGTGGAGATAGGAATAGATGATGGAAATGAAGATGGAGATGGAGATCAAGCTATTGATGATGGAAGTGTTGATGGAGATGGAAAGCGTAGGTGGAGATGGAAGGTGTAGGTGGAGATGTAGAGGTACTGTAGGAGTAGATGAAGCTGGAGATGGAAGTGTTGATGGAGATGAAGATGTACATGTAGGTGGAGATGTGGAGAAAGGAATAGATGATGGAAATGGAGATGTAGATCAAGCTATTGATGGAAGTGTGGATGGAGATGGAAGGTGTAGGTGGAGATGTAGAGGAAGGAGTAGATGAAGCTGGAGATGAGGTGTTGATGGAGATGAAGATGTCGGTTTATATAAAGATGAAGGTGGAGACGGAGATGTATGTGTCTCTCGGTTCTCTGAACTCAGCCTCCTTTTAAACCATTTTTTTTTTTTGTTTTGTTTTGTTGCTGTGTACGAAGCTATTTTTCTTGGAAGCGACAGCTAAACTGCTCACGTTGTCAGAATGACTCATTTCCTTTTGTTTCCGCTGAAGCTCATGCACCACTGAAGACTAGAACAAGCGAGAGCTTCATTACTCTCAGGAACAATAAGCTGTGGGCCTTGTTGGATGAAGCGATTTGCACACCGAGCGATTTCATTCCTCACGTTTTTCCCCGTCGCACTTCCAATATTTCTGAGAAAGTGATTGAGATTTGGCTCTTTCTCACAGCGCGTGAGCGTCTCGATCATAAAATCCGCCGTGTCTGGAGGTGTTTGTTGGTCGCCCCACACACGCACACACACACATACACACCCCACTTCACTTCCCTGCATTTCCCTTTTCCATTCCGTGTCATTTCCCTGAACCTCAGACATGAAATTGCTCTGAAATCCAGATGCAGACTCAAGTCCTCGATTCATCAGCATGCATGAGGATTTTCTCTCTCTCGCCTGCCTGCTCTCCCTCATCTCACGTCTCGCTCCGTGCAGTAATGGACGTCTGATGGAGCAGATGTGGATGTTGAGATGTTTGATTAGAGCTGGAGGGGACGGGGACTGCGGCAAATCAATTAGACTCATGAGGCCTGATTCTGTGGAGCAAAGAGCGAGCAAGCGGAGAGTCTGGTGTTTATTTATTATTTATTTTCCTCTATAGTTTGTGGACTTTAATTGCTAAAGTCTGATGATTATATCCTGCATGTTGAAGCAGCTGCGTGAGAGCTGAAGTCCAGAATGAGCTTTAGTTCCAGCATCCGGACGCATCACATCGCTTCGACTCGAATTCACGTTTAAACAGTCGCAACAAATCAAACGCTCTTTGGCAGGAGGGGTAGCGGCGGTGTAAAGCGGCGGTGTAAAGCGGCGGTGTAAAGCGGCGGTGTAAAGCGGCGGTGTAAAGCGGCGGTGTAAACAGTGGTGTAAAGCGGCGGTGTAAACAGTGGTGTAAAGCGGCGGTGTAAAGCGGCGGTGTAAAGCGGCGGTGTAAACAGTGGTGTAAAGCGGCGGTGTAAAGCGGCGGTGTAAAGCGGCGGTGTAAAGCGGCGGTGTAAACAGTGGTGTAAAGCGGCGGTGTAAAGCGGCGGTGTAAACAGTGGTGTAAAGCGGTGGTGTTCAGGGTCGGCGTTTAGATTTTATATTTATTAATTCCAGCGTTTAATCGACAAAGTGAGAAATAAAATGTGACGTGGCGGTGTGGCGTCCAGAGATATAGCAGTTTTATTTTTACGCGCTTACACGCTCTCACATACACACAAATGAATTGTGCTTTCACTCGATCATGCGCTGCCCGAGGTGCTCAAGTTTGTGCTCACCTGGGTTGCCAGATCACATTGACAAAATCCCCCATGCGGTGCTGAAACCACGTCGAAAAATCGCAGATCAAAACTCGTGCTGTAGTTGAGTTATATATGCATTTAAATAGTTTCACATAAATTAGCCCAAGATGGTAAAACATACTGTTATTTATTTGTTTATTTGTTTGTTCAGGAGACATATGATCTTCCTTTGGAAAATGAACGGATGTATACTGTAGCTAAAAACCTAAAAAAAACAAAAAAAAGTAATAAAAGTGGGAATCATCGTGTCTCATATTAGACATTCTGCTTTTTTACATTTTCTTTTTTAGTTTTAGAACCTTGCGCTTTTTAAACGTGTGTTTGTGTGTGTGTGTGTGTGTGTGTGTGTGTGTGTGTGTGTGTGTGTGTGTGTGTATCAACGAGGTGTCTATGATCTGCAAAACCAGTGAACCTCATGGGCAAGTTCACAAGCCTTCACGCCTTCATGCAGTACAGTGCGGTTTGACTCTCAATCTATCCATCTCTCTCTCTCTCTCTCTCTCTCTCTCTCTCGCATACACACACACACACACACACACATGCTGATTGGGTTCAGGCCGACCCCATGGCCTCAGCGTCAGGCCTGGATGAGTAGATCTCCTCTAGTGTGGACGTGAACAAATCACCTCACGTCTGAGCTAAATGGAAGCCATCCATCAGACGGGACGGAAGGCAAACAAAATCCCGAGACGGACCGCCGGGCCACTTTTGATGATGTCATGCCGTGGCGTGTCCTCACACGTTGGAATTGGGTGACACGGTGCGCCGGTTAACCTGGAGCGAGGACAGGAGCGGAGGTAGAGGAACAGCGATTTGAAATAGTCTGAGATGACTGGAGACAGAAGGAGGTCTTGTTGTGTGAGAGAGAGAGAGACAGACAGACAGAGAGAGAGACAGAGAGACAGAACGTGTGATGCTTTTCCCCATAAATAAGGAGTGAATGAGCAGCTCCGGCTGGAAGAGACAAAGCCCACAGGCCCCAGCGCTCACAGCGTCCCCTGGTTTTAATCAAACATTTCCATGGATCACGACTGATAAGACATAAAGGAAGAGGAGCGTGAAGCTGGAATGAGCGACGCCGCTGAGATGATGATTGAGGCTGAGAGTGTAATATCCTGTAATTTGGCTCGGTGGCCGCGGTGATGCCATTATTCTGTGGCAATAAACTGGAGGGTGTGGAGTCGGAGGCGTGCGCTGTTTATCACCTGCCTCAGCGTCAATTATGATTTAAAATCACCTTTATTTAATGCACACAAATCATATCGATTAGAACGTAAAAGTTAGAGACCGACTCACGATCCGCCGTAAGAATGGAGCGAATAATGAGAATAAAAGCTGATTTAGAATAAAATGCTCCATATACACTGAGAGAGGAAGAGGATGGAGGAACATGCAGGGGATTTCATGCAGGAGCATTTCTCTGTCTCTCTCTCTGTCTCTCTCTCTCTGTCTCTCTCTCTGTCTCTCTCTCTCTGTCTCTCTGTGTCTCTCTCTCTGTCTCTCTCTCTGTCTCTCTCTCTCTGTCTCTCTGTGTCTCTCTCTCTGTCTCTCTCCGTCTCTCTCTTTCTCTCTCTATCTGTGTCTCTCTGTCTCTCTCTCTGTCTCTCTTTCTCTCTGTCGCTGTCTCTCTCTCTGTCTCTCTCCGTCTTTCTCTCTCTCTCTGTCTCTCTCTCCCTCTCTCTCTGTCTCTCTCTGTCTCTGTCTCTCTCCGTCTCTCCGTCTCTCTCTCTCTCCCTCTCTCTCCCTCTCTCTCTGTCTCTCTCTGTCTCTGTCTCTCTCTCTCTCTCCGTCTCTCTCTCTCTCTCTCTGTCTCTCTCCGTCTCTCTCTCTCTGTCTCTCTCTGTCTCTCTCTCTCTCTCTCTTTGCCGTAATAAATCATCCTGCCTCTGTAAGTTTTATATGACGTCCCCGTCCTCACCGATCCCTGTGATTTAGACCCTGCTGACTCTTACAAGCCGCTGATTATGATGATGTAATCTTTGTTTGGGACACGTGAGCGAGTTCCCAGAGTTCTGATTAAAATGTCAAAGCTTTTATAATCCCTCGGTACAGAAATGACTTCATTCTAGAACTCCGGGTGGAATTGTACACCTTCGACAAAAAAACCCCAGGACAGAACAGGACGCCGTGTCCTACTTTGCGGAAGTGTTGAGTGAAAGAGAAGAAAGGAAACGGGCCGAGCGAGTCTGAGTCATGCTAATGGCGCGCCGTGTAAGGAGGCCACACAATCCTGCTCCCTAATTGACGGGACCCTCAAAATAGCCCTTTCCTGTCAGCAGTAATGTGGATTTATTCCATTTATTAAAGTGCCTTTCATAAATTAAAATTCTCAGCTTAAAGCTAGTGATCTGAACGAGGTGATATGAATTATTGATTCCTCCGACGGCACGCTACAAATCTGGCCCGACACTCTGGAAATAAGACGGTGCAGAATTACGGTTCGGAATAACGACGCCGCTTTAGAGTCGCGTATAACGCAAACGCGCGGATTAATATTCATTAATACCTCCTGTCTGAAAATAAGGGTCCGTTATTCAGGCTTAACGTATTAGACTTTTTTTTATTATTATTATTTATAGATGTAGGATCCAAGGGCAAGGTAAATGGGTTACAGTTTAAAATCATTTGAAAAGTCATTAGAGGTGCTGGAAGGGTTTTCTAAAAATATTCTGCCTTTCATCTTTTTTTTTTTTTCTTCTTGCGCTCCTGCTTTTATGGTGTCTGTCAAACGTCCGAGTGAAATTCCAGCCTAGCATCAAGCAGCGCTAATGTACGTGTTGAGAATTCCGGCGTGCTTATAAATAAAGCTGCGGCACGCGCGGCCTGGCCCTCGGGAAAGCGCGTCCGTCTGTGAGCGCTATATCTGCATTAGTGCACCTGGAGGGAGTCGAATCCCCGCGCCTCTTTAATCAGCCCCGCTAAACGGCGTACGAGACAAAGCCATGAGCTCGGAGCCAGCTGGCTTGGCAGGAGGCCCTGGTGTTCTGCGAGGGAACCAGAAAACACTTTGGCACTCGTAAGTGTTCGCGGTGCCACGTTTAGGGAACAAATCGTGCAGATGTTCTGTCACTTCCATGTCTGTATGGGGAGAAGGTTAGCCTTTGTTGTTGTTGTTGTTGTTGTTGTTGTTTTTCCCACCAAATTCAATTCTAGTCATGCTGTTCATACGCAAAATCATGTTTGCAAATAAATAAATAAACAATAAAAAATAATCAAGGTTGTGACGTGCAGGACGCTATGTAACACACGTGTGCTACAGTTAGCGCTGCTGTCGGACGATTATCGAGAGCATCTGATCCCGCGAGGAAAGAAAGAAACAAAAGAAAGAAAGTCGCCGCCGCATCGTTCAGCTCTGATTTATTCCATTTGATTTTCCACAAACAAACCCAGCGCAGGCTCCAGACTCCGACCGGCACTGTGTGTGTGTGTGTGTGTGTGTGTGTGTGTGTGGTGATTAACATGAGACTACAGAGCGGTGTTAGAGGACAGTGTTGTCTCTGTGACTGTAATGACGGGCATTAGCGTAGCGATTAATGTCGCGTTCCACAGACTTGAGATCAGTTCTGACAGGGAGGCGGGCCGAACCCGATTTTTTTTTTGTTCTGTTTTGTGGGTTTTCTTGGGGATTTAGTTCAGTGTTTTATATAGAGTTCAATTTACAATTGTTACGGACGATTTAATGCTAATGACGCCGAGCCGCTACAGGAGTGTGTCAGTAACTGGGGTGTCTTGGCTCTCCATGTGATTTACACACTCCTTTTGTATCTTGTATCCTTTTCCTTTACTGTGTGTGTAAATCCATGACAGGATCCTTGGCGGCCATCTCGATAAACTAAAAACTGGCCCTTTGCTGTGAGCTGTTCTTAAAGCCGCGGTGTACAAATCACGAGAGGAAGAAGTGTTCCATTCAGCAAAATGTTAGCATCAGATATAGAAGACGATTAGGGTCCAACTACTATGATGTCATAACTCCGATAGTGCTGATGCTCTGATAGTCCTGGTGTTATAGTGAACCAGGGTCCTCTTGTAGTTCTAAGGATTTTTTTTCCCACAGCATCCGGGACTTTTTTGGGATCTTAAAAACCCATGAAAATCAGCACACAGGTTGCAATCTGCTGCCACTAGGACGCCTGAGAGGCTGGGCCTCGGGCGTGGCACAGGGCCTTCACAGATCTCGCTGCATAACTCATACATACTGTACTTGCATGTATACATGTGAAACCCGGTACACATTTAGATCCCATTGAGCTGAACGACTTTCTTGTTGCATGTCATGGGCTCAACTCAACAGGAACTCGGATATTTTGGATCGTTCGCAAAACGTCCTCAATGGAATTTGATACACTGCTACTACAGGATTTACATGATCGCCACCAAACCGGGCCAGTTTGATCTCAGGACATTGAGGAAGCGAAATTGCGAAGGGATTTTTGGTACCTCAAACAGTTCAACTGTGATGATGACTTAAACTAAACTGTGAAAAGTGGCTAAAAACTTCCTTAGTTATCTAAAAGCTGGTGGCGACGCTGCCTACTTTTACAGTGGGTGAGGAACGGCTGTGAAACGCTCGCAGTGCATGTGCCCACTGTGCCCACTGTCCTTCTGGTGCGCCTGGGTGGCGATGGCCCAGGTGCTTGGGCCCAATCATCGTTGCTTTCCATCTATATTTTTAATTACCTCCTTTAATTGAAATGGCTTCAGTATTAAACGTCCATTCGTGAATCACTTTAGTAGAGGCTGATACTTTTTTTTTTTTTTGTCTTTATGTGCATTAATCTTGGTTAAATCCACGGTTACTTATTGAATTTCACATTTTTCAGATGCACCGGTTCTAAACTATAGTGCACCGGTTTGACCCTGATGCTCCTCAGAGTGTCGCAAATGAATGTGTTCGAGTCAAGGACCTGAATCAGCCTCAATGTCATTAATACAGAAGTTTAGTTTAATTGCTGCAGTATAAATACACTTGATAACGCTTCATGTCTTATTTAAGTATTTAACCTCCTTCTGTTTGGTTTGTCTTTTTTGTTTGCAGCTTGTCCACCAGGCACCTATAAGATGTCTTCCCAGCAGCAGGAGTGTTTAGCGTGTCCTGCTCACAGCGTGGCCGAGGACGAGGGCTCCGTCGTGTGCGTGTGTGAAGAGAGCCACTTCCGGACCCCGCTGGACCCCCCGTCGGCTCCCTGCACACGTACGTACTGTAACACCCTAATAGCGCCCTCTAACACTCTAGGTTGTATTTTGTTTTTGCTTTTTGGACGTAATTCAGAGCCACATAATTGGACATGATTCACTGGATGTGATTCAGTAGAAATGATTGAGTGCAAAAACAAGCTTTGACGTCATCCATAGCCCTTTGTGAAAGGACCTGGGGCTTAGGAGTAGCACGGTCAGCTTGTTTTAAATCCTGAATGATGGAGAAATCAGGTGAGAAGAGCTTTAGTCAGGGGAGGTGAGTAAGAGCCAGAAGGGTTGAGGGTTCTGGTGGAACATGCCAGAAGATCTGGAATTACATCCTGGTCTTCATGGTGGGATTTTGTCCAAAAGGCACTTAATTAAGGATTCTCAGGCCAGATGAAACCCAGAGGAACCTTTTGGACTAGAGGAAACCAGACACCGCTCATCACTAGATGACTTCAGCCTGATGGAGCTCCTGGTGTGCCAAACTGCTAGCAAAAAAAAACCTTCAGCTCCAGATACATGTGGTGTAAACGGTCTGAGGTTGTAGCAAGACAAAATAAAAAAAATAAAAATAAATAAAGGGACAAAGGCAGGGGTGTGAATACTTTTGAAATGCGTGTTTACCCACAATGCACCCTTACAAACCTCATCCATCATGTTAACCGTTTTTGTCTGTGTGTGCGTGTGTGTGTGTTTCACTATCATCTACACAATCCCATTGATTACCTTTTTTAATTTTGTTTATGGTGCGCGCGCGGCGCTCGTGGCCGAGAGGTTATCACACTCATCATACTGCGAGGAGACAAAAGAGGAGAAAAAAAAAACTAAGGGGCTTGCAGCGGCTTTCACAGGTTGAATGGGTTTCTCTGGCTTTCAGCTGAACGAGGGATCGGTGATGAATTTTATAGCATCGTAATTGCACTTTTAATTACAGTATTGATTCGTGCTGCTTTTATATCGCCGGCGGGGCTCGTGATGGCGTTTATAGAGCTGCAATTACTGCGTAAATTACGTTATTGATTGCGTAATTACCGTCATCGGGACCGGCCCGTGAATCTAGGTTAGGAACGTAAAGATGAGAGAAAGTGGTGGGATTAGTATAAAAAAAAGAAAGAAAAAATGAAAAAGTAGGAGAGAGAGAGAGAGAGAGAGAGAGAGAGACAGGTGTGTGATCAGGTGATTGAACAGCCGTGCACAATCTGACCTGTAGTGTTACAGATGGATGGATGGATGGATGGATGGATGGATTGCTACAGAAGCTGGTTCACAATTTTAAAAATTGCTGCCCAAAAGGAAGATAGAAGATAAATTGTCTGCCATTATTTCGAATCTGGTATTGCAGTTTTTTACAATCGCTATGACAGTTTTTTCAATACATTTAACAAGTTTCCTAAACTCTTAACGCACCAACACACCTAAAATACACAATTGGCAAAACGGTTAATTTCATGCTCAAAAACACACATTGTAAACTAAACCCCAAAACTCATTTTCAAAATACAATAATAAACTAACACAATACACCATGTCTAACAAAACACTACAAACATGTTTTAAAATCAAATAATTATTCAAAACACTAACACATGTTCTCTTCCAACAGGAACATTTAGTCAATCATAACACAATGACAAAAAAAACACTATCATCAGCTGAAATTACAGAAACTTGTGGACATGTGGACGATGGTCAAAAACCTTCCATCTCCAGGCTGAGAAAAACTCCTCAATAGGGTTGAGGAAAGGGGAGTAAGGGGCAAGGAAATGGGACATCATCCTTGAATGGGTGTCAAACCAGGATGTGACTACATGGGAATGGTGGAATGCCACATTGTCCCATGTGATAACATATATTGGCAAGTGGTCTCCCACCTGTCCCCTTTCTAACTCTCTGGCACCAGTATTTCGTGCAGGTCTTCTAAAAACAGGAGAAGGTGGTCGGTGTTGTAGGGGCCAATCTGACATTTATCCAGGAGTGCACCATTGTTGGAGATTGCGGCGCACGTGGTGATGCTGGCTCCTCTCTGGCCCGGCACGGTATCTGTGGCCCTTTGGCCTATTAGTCAGCCTTGTCAACATAGATCATTTCATGTGGGACTTGATTGGCGTCCAACTCCACAACTCTCTGAAAGTAATTAGACACAGTGTATGTAAATGCTGTGCTGTACTGTATACCTACTGTATGTACTAATGTACTCCAGGTTTATAAAGTAGTTGACTGCAAAACACACTATGTATAGTACAGCAATGACTGTATTGCAGGCATTTCTTTCTTTCTTTCAAAGAGTCCTCTTTTAGAACATACGATCATATCATTGGAAAAACCTCAACACCTAAGTGTGGTTCCTAGATGGGAATCAGCTGTGATTTATATATTTGCATAGCTGTAATAAGCTGTTTCTCATTGGCAATGGAATAAAATACAGGGAATATATTTGTGTTTCAATTCACAATATGAACAGCTGTTCACTTTGACTTTAGCCTACAGTATATAAGTTATGTTTAGAACATGATGTTATCTGGGATTGATTCGGGAAGTGTATCGCATTTCTGTTGTGTGGCAATTCATTTATCACCACACTGACTCCAAAATAGAATTTTTTTATTTTATTTAAAAATTTAAATATGAATTCATAAAATTATAATTTTTAGATATTTACAGTACATTTGCGGCAGCAAAAGGCTGCAGTTCCTCTATGGTCCTACAGGTGGTGCTGTATTCTGTTCACACATTGTCAGGCAGCACAGCTTTTTTGCAGTTTGTTTAGAATTGTTACAAAATCTGAAAAAAAAAAAGTTATCAGATTGGGAAATTTATAAAGTCGTGATACCGTACTTCCCCTACATACAAACATTTGAGTTATGAACTTTCGAAGATATGGACATGTGTCCACTCATGTTAATTTGCTGTGATTGTGTAAAAATAATAGAGAGGATGTAGCGAGGTGAAAAGATGGCAGACATTTTTAATCAGAATTGTTCAACCATCAGCACGATTTTAAAGAACAAGGACGAGCTCATGTTAGTTTGATACTGTGTGTAGCCGATAGTGTATAGACAGTGTTTGTTGGACTTATGAACAAATTGGATTTGGGAAACAAGCTCTCAGAACAGAACGTTCGTATGTTGGGGACTTACTGTACAGATTGAATCGGATCTACAGTGTCAAAGCTTCAATCACAACAAAATTTGCTTGGATTGGATTTGACGTGTCACAGTTAAATAAAGGAGAAGAGCTGAGCTACACTGGACATCAGCGGCGTCAGGTGGAGAATCTCTACACTAAGGTGCTTTAATGAGTTCATTAGTTGTGTGTTAATAAGAACACACTCATCCTGTGTACGTTATAATTGTATCTCCACGTGAAGTACTTACACATGAAGGTGCACCGACTGTGTGTGTGTGTAATAATATTAATAAAAGAGAAGAGGATGAATGTAGACGATCTCGTCAGTGCAGTCAGGCGGATAATCTCCTGCATCAAGGTGCATTGTGGGCTTTCAGCAGATTTATTAAGACCAGACCGGAACAGGATGTAGACGAGCGTGTTTATAGCGATAATGTACAGAGTCAGAGGAGGAGATGCGTGTCCTGACACAGAACAGAGTTATTGTACAGTGTAATTGGAGCTGGCAGTAAGAAACTGTACAGTGTGTAAATGTCAGACTGACTGAACTTTAATTAGCGTTATTATTCTGCTATTTTTGCTCTCTGCTTCATTTGCACACTCCTACATCGCTGCTAACCTTGTAAAGACAAAATTAAAGACTTTTTTTTAATGTTATCCGTGTAAATTGTCTGCTGAACACGATCTGCTTATCGGTGTCAGTGTCGAGATCTGGTCTTGTGCGTAGCAACAGTTTTCTTTTTCGTAAATTGAAAGAGTTGAAATAGTCTTCCTGTCAGCCAGTCCGAGTCGAGCGGCTCTGTGTTTGAAGCTGTAGGTCTGGTCTGACTTTGGTGAGTTTGGTCCGCAATAAACCCACATGAGCTGAGCTAAAGAACGGACAAAAACTGTGGACATTAGAACAGAAATAACCGATCAGGAAGCTTTTCTGAAGAGAAAACGGAGACGCTGCGGGTGGATTTGTGTACTGTATGATAACCTGCACAGCATCTTTACCATAGTATCTGCTATTTTCACCCTTCGCTCTCTCGAACCTCGGCACGGTGGCGTAGAGCTTAGTACTGTGGCCTCGCACCTCCTCCTAGGTTGAGTCCTGCATTGGTGTCTGTGTGTGTGTGGAATTTTGCATGTTCTATCCATGCTTGGTGGGTCTCCTGCGGGTACTCCGGTTTCCTCTCAAGGACGTGCAGATTCTTCTAGTTGGCGTTCCCAAATTGCCCGTAAAGTATTAATATTAATTATTATTTATATTTTTGTGATGTTGACCAATTGACCGAACACAGTCATAAAAGTGGGAAGAAATAAAATGGTCACTACTGCCCTCTACAGTACATCCTAGAGGTTTGTGGATGGGTGGATGGATGGAAGGGTGGGTGGATGGGTGGATGGGTGGGTGGATGGGTGGGTTGGGTGAGTGGATTGGTGGATGGATGGGTGGGTGGGTGGGTGGTTTTGGGTGGGTGGGTGGATGGGTGGATGGATGGGTGGGTGAGTGGATGGGTGATTGAGTGGATGGATGGATGGAGTTGGTTTTTTGTATAGGTGGATGGATGGATGGATGGATGGATGGATGGATGGATGGATATGTAGATGGATGGCTCTCTCAGATAAATTGTAGTGTAGATGTTCGGTTGCTGTTAGACAAATCCAGTGAGGGAAGGTTTAATGTAGAACAAAAAGTGCTTTAAGACTCAGATTGCTTAAAGACTCTTTCTAGAACCTTTTTGTTAAATTGTGTACTAACCACTATGATAGTTTAGAAGAAGAAATATTAAGAGTACATAATTAGCAATTCCCTTTTTATGTCAAATAGAATTTGCTCTTGAAGGGTTTCTAAGGTTAAGGGTGCTTTTTTTTTTCCTTTCATTACAAAGTGAGATACTAGTCTTATTTCATGATTAAAAAGTAAAAAAAAAGACTCATGAGTCATGCATTGGAACTTTTGCGTACTGTTATTACTGTTGAATTTGTTTTTTGATATTAACATTGACGCTTATTTCGACTTTTAGGACCGCCCTCTCCTCCGCGAGACTTGCTCTTCACCCTCAAACAGTCCACGCTCATCCTGGAATGGGCCGCTCCGGCGGACACGGGCGGCCGCGGTGATGTGAGCTACAGCGTGGCGTGTCACCGCTGCGTCTCGGGGCCGCGGGAACACTGTGAGCCGTGCGGCGCCAACGTGGGCTTCGTGCCCCAGCAGAGCGGCCTGAGCGGCCGTACGGTCACCGTGCTCAACCTGCTGCCCAACGCCAACTACACCTTCAGCGTGGAGGCCAGGAACGGCGTGTCTGAGCTGCTGCCCAACAAACGCTTCTACACCCAGGTCAACGTCTCCACCAGCCTGCCAGGTAACCGCAGCTCGCCTTAACTTCCTCTCGTTACCAGAACTGGATCTCAAAATATAGTTGTAAATATCCCGTATGTTAGGAATTATTTATTAGAATACGAGATCTAAATAATCTAAACTTTATCTCTATCGTATAAAAGTGTGAGAACATCGAATCTTTCATTTTCATGGAGTGTAGAAATGGAGGATTATTTACCCTCAAATCGTCAAACGTTTAAAAGTTCAGTTTGAGGGGAAAATGTTCATATGTTATGTTATGTTCAAATGTTCATTTCCATTTCCTTAAAATATGAACAAATTTGTTCAGTTAACTTGAAAAGTCTCATTTCTACAAACTCATAAATACCAAGAAGTTCTAAATACTCATCAAGGTCTATTAATTTGAACTAATTGTAATTATTTAAGTTAACAGTACTCAGTATGTTTAATTACTTAGGGACCATTAGGGTTTACAGCGTACCACACACACACTGCGCCACCTGTAGGATCACAGAGGAACGGCAACATTTCACATTTCAACATTTGACTGGAAGCATGTACAAATTAAGAAACGTGAGGCATACCTAAATATTTTTTTTCCAACCATTATACACCTGAAAAAATCTTTCTCTCTGATATTTCTTTACTCGTGTAAAAACTCTCCACCCCGAGCGTCTCGCTTCAGCCTCACTTTAAGCCTTTACACCGTGTAAACCTTACTCTGAAAGTGAATGAGCTCAGATTGCACATCATCACCTTTGTGTTTACTGAACATCTGCACAGCACACACACACACACACACACACACATACACACACACACTCGGGGGAGAGAGCGGGGGTCGGATGGTGAATCAGGGATGCGTGATGCGTCTCAGTGCTTTATTAGGACGCACAGTTCCAGGCTGCCTGTAATTAAACACGCTGGTAAATTGTTTACTAAAAGCTCTGTAAATAGTTTGCTATCTATAAATGACATGTTGTAGGGTCTTCTTTTTTAGCAGAAGGACTTCATTAGGAGACGCTTTCACAGAATTCACACTTCATTATAAGTTTGTGAAAAGTTTACAGAAAAGATAAAATGTCAGTAAATAATAACACTTAGGGGAAACTGTGTGTCAGGAGCTGACTTTAATCTGTGTGAACTAATTGATTGCCTTATTGATTGATTAGTAAATATTAGGTGCATCAACAGAATACAAATAAAATGAACTCTTCCAACTAATTACTTTTTAATGATTTCCTTTAATGTACACGTTATGCAAAGTAAAATATCAGTCACTTTAAAATTTCCACCGCTGTGTTGGCCTTTTCCCTGCTGTATTGCCTGCTGTTTAAACCAACCAATTAGATTTTCCCCTTAATGTGACCTCATATAAGAAGAGCCCCGCCCACAGCTTGTTGGGGGAGGGGGGTGGGGGCTCATTTACATAGACACTGAAACAGTGTGTTTGAAAGAGAAGTAAAACGGAGACGCACACACACACACACACACACACACACACACGCGCACACACACACACACACACACACACACACACTCCGCTCCGCTGGACTGGAGTGAGGTTTCACAGGATAATGCGAGTGCGCTCGGTGGGAATACGGTCGTCTTTATGTGGGTGTGTAACGCTGCGTGCAGTTCTACAGAGGTGAAGTTTAATGTCGCGCGCTCGCGGGGAAACGCCGGGCGGAGTCCTGCACCTCGTCTCTTATTATTCAGTTTCTAAAAAAATGAAGCCGTGTCCTTGTTCTTCTTCTTTTGTTATTTTTAATTATTGTATAATTTTATGTTTTCTTTAAGGATAGTCCAGAAAACACACACACACACACACACACACACACACACACACACACACACACACGCAGTATGTGTGTACAGGCATTTGTACCTTACTAAGGCTTTAATTTACAGTATAAGACTGAGACATTCCTTTATCTTTTCCTTTATGATTTATACTCTATATAATTTAAACTCTAACATAATTAACGTACTTTAATCTTTAAATGTTATTTTATTTTGTTGATGTTTATCTCAGTCTGCATTTCTCTCCGGTGACTTTTCACTTGAATCCAGAATGACGTCCTCGTCACTGCACACGCTCACCACCTGAGGATAAACCTGGAATCGGTCTTCAGCAGGACTGATCATCGTATTTTACAGTCAGTCGACAGTTTTGTACATTCAAAGAGATTAAAGTATTGGCACCCTTTCCTACTTTGCCGGCAAACATCATCTCGAAGAAAATCAGATAAATTTTTACATTTCATCCAGACCTCGAAATAAACGTCTCTTTAAACAGCACACAGCAGCCGGACCGGGTGCCTCGTCTCTTTTTCAGTGACGTTTTAAAGATATTTTCCACCTTTGCTCTCCGAGAGCGTAAAAACCTGCAGCCGGTTTCATCTCCTGACGCGGCACGATCACGCGCTGCGATGCTAACCCCGTAAACCCGCCAGATTTATGTCTCTGTGAAATGCTAACAGCCTCGTTAAAGACGCCGCAGCGACGCAGTAAAGCTACAGCCGCCGTGAGAGAGAACAATCTCTCACACACACACACACACACACACACACACACACACACACACACACACACACACACACACACACACACAGCTAAGGCCGTAAACACACCGTGGGCTCAAACCAGATAGGAACATTAATTCTTTCCTCATGAATCTTTACACTTTACTCCTGATTTACAACAGAAAATCTTTTTTTATTTATTCATGAATGATTTATTTATACTGTGTACGCTGACAAATACCACGCAGATCATCTTCATTTAGACACGCCCACATAATGAAGACTGATGAAGTGTGTGTGTGTGTGTGTACTGATGGTGTGTGTGTTGTGTGTGTGTGTGTACTGATGGTGGGTGTGTGTGTGTTGTGTGTGTGTGTGTGTGTGTACTGATGGTGTGTGTGTGTGTGTACTGATGGTGTGTGTGTGTGTGTGTGTGTGTGTGTGTGTGTGTGTGTGTGTGTGTGTGTACTGATTTAGACTTCAGTCTGCACTACTTCACTTTCTGTCACTTCTCTTCATCACACGTATCTTATACACAGATGTTCAGGGTTTGTGTTTATAATTATTAATTATTGATTAATTAGACTTTTCTTCTCCTCTTTTCTCTTTTTTAGCTCACTTCTTTCCTCTAGCTGTGTTCCTGTCTCACCTCGTCTCATCTCTGTCTTCCGTCCTCTTCTCATCTTTATCTTCGTAGCAAGTTTCTTTTCTTCCCTGATCTCTCTCTCTCTCTCTCTCTCTCTCTCTCTCTCTCTCTCTCTCTCTCTCATGTCTGTGTCTCTTCTCACCTTTTTCATCTCATCTCTTTCTCTTCTCCTCCAATCTGTTCTTATCTCTTCTCATCTAGTCTCAGTTCTTTCTTCTTCTGTTACTCGTCTTGTTTTTCTTAGCAGGTTTGGTCTTTCACTTCACTTGTCCCAGCTGACCTTCTCTAAGTCTCATATCTTCTCCTCTTTTCTCATCATCTCCTCAGTTTTGTCTCTTTCGTTTCATCTTTCATTCTGCCATTTATACTCATCTTCTTTTCTATCTTTTCTCTCCATCTCTCACTTCTTCTGGTGATTTTGCTCTTGTCCCTTCCTACCTTACCCCTTCCTCCATCCTCCTCTCAACCCCCCCCCCCCCCCCCCTCGCTCCCCCTGCACCCCCTCTGTTGCGTCACTGTGTGTCCGGCAATTTGCAAAAGTTCACAACTGTTTATTAAATCACTTTGACTCAGACACACACACTTGTGGATCCTGAATGGTGTGTGTGTGGGTGTGTGTGTGTGTGTGTGTGTGTGAGCCAAGATGCTGATCCTTTTTATGTGAATGAAAAGAGGGAAAAAAAAGCTGTTAGCACACTTCCTCTTGCTCCTTCTCCCATGCTGAAGTGTTCATTTTCCTGAAGTGTGTGCGTGTGTGTGTGCGCGCGTGTGTGTGCACGCACATTTAGTGCTAAACTGGAGTTTAGAAAGGAAATGAAGCCGCCACATCACTGTTGCTCTTCTATGCCAGAATGTCTCGAAGAAAGCCATGTACCTACACACACACACACACACACACACACAGCACACACACACACACACACTCACACACACACAGTACTTGACAAGACTGCACACTTAATTTCCCAACTATCCAAACTCTGAACTTTGAAAACCAGTGGAGGAATTCTGATTCTAGGTGTTCCTATTAAAGTGGCCAGTGACCAAAAAAGTTTTATAATGAAGGGCGCCAATAATTTGTCCTGCCTTCCTTCATTCTTCTAGCGCTCATGATCTTTTTCATTTCTGTCTCGCGCGTCTCTCCTCCTTTTCACTCCCTCCATCTAATGATAAAAGTGATGATATAAACGAGAATGGCTCGGGTATCCGCCGGCGCCGAGCATTCTGGGTAATGCCCCCCCCCCCCATTTGTATGTTTATTTCTCTCTTTATTTATTTAATTCTCATGAGCATGAGGCATGATTGCCAGGTTGTGTGTGTGTGTGTGTGTGTGTGTGTGTGTGTGTGTGTGTGTGTGTGTGTGTGTGTGTGTGTTGTTCTGTCATTGAAAGCCTGATCGCACAGATTAAACAGCATGTAGATGGAACTTCCTGCCAGATAGCGTTCCCCATCAAGCTGCCTGATACACGCAGATTAAAGCAGGCCGAGCATGCGCTGCCAGATACAGAGCCAGTGCCAGACCGCAGCCTTTTAGCTTCTTATTTAAACACACACACACACACACACAATGTGAATAGAGAGTAATCAGGTTTGTCCGCGTGTCCTCTAGTCTTGTTGTGTCGTCTAATCCAGACCCTGTATTTACTAAACGTCTCTGAATCACTCCGAGGAATCACGCTCAAAATATTGACATGTTGAGAATATTCCCAGCTCTTAATAGGACATAAAAGTTGTTTATGAAGCTTCCTACTCTTACTCTCAGTGAGGAGTGACACCGCACGGAGGAAAGCGTGTGGCGTCACTTTTTTTTACGACACTGAGAGCCGTAAACTAGGCTGCATGTCATAGTGTGAGTTGTAGTTTTTATTGGTTCTTGTCTTGCGTTAGACAAAAGCTGACGCGCTGCATGACGTCATCCTAATCAGACTCCAATCACCGCTGTTTAACGTCTCTATAATAGAGCTGTGTGGGACCGTCATCATCTGATCAACAGGACTTCAAAAGGAGAAAGTGAGACAGGAGACAGGGTGATGCGTTTAGCTTGAGGAGGAGGACGGAGTAACATGTACAGAAATAATTAAAGGAAAGTTCTGCCCTACTCTTACAGTACCTCTAAAGATAAAAAGTGAACGTAGGACATTTGTGAGAGCATCAGTGCCGTGTGTCGGTCACGGGGACACGCCCTGTTAATGAAGTGATGAAGTGCCGCTCATAACATGTCTCTTATATTATATTTCTTTTTTTAAAATAATAGTCTTTGTATATATTAACCCGATCATCACTCGAGTGGTTATGGATGCGACATGATGCTGTTTTTGGTTCACATGAGGCTCCTCGTCATTGCTCGGGCCGATCAGTTTAATGTGGGTGCCGTGGATGAAGCCCACAACTCCAGTTAAACCAGCAATGTGCACGAACGCAGCTTGTTTTTTGATGAGTTCATGCAGCATGGAGTAGAAACGTGTGAATCTGCGCTGGTCTCGTTTATTAGCAGAGTTTATTATCTCCAACACTGTCGGCTGTAGCAAACCTAAATCAACACTTTCAATGCCGCATCCTCTACTTAAAAATGCACAGCATCGGTCGCCGGTGGAGGCAGCATACGAGAGGTTCGTTAGTGAACCGGTTACATACCGCATGCAGTGTCTTACAAAAAGTCCTCTATTTTTGTCCAGATGTGTCTTTACTGAGCTCCGTGTCACTCAGTGTTACTAAAACCTTCCTCACTAATCCGAACCCTGAGCTCTCCTACATTTCGGTAGGGGTAGGAGTGATTTACTATTTTAAGAATGTTGATGAATAGCTCTTACTCCTACTCCTAAAAGTAGGACCAATATTGTGTCACTCTGAAAATGTACAGTATGTCCACTTAGGAGCGATTTTCTACTCTGAGACGCTTAGGAAATACACGGACAGGTCTGTTTCCTAGCCGAAAACCTTCTCTAAGACATCGAAGTCCGCTAGTTTAGTTTCATCACCTTGTCTTTATCTCTCCAGATGATGAGATCTCTGTCTCGTCCTCTAGTCTAATCCCTAATTTAGTCAGTCTACCATTTGCTTTGTACTTTAATCTTGCCCCATTCCGTAGTCAAATTTATAATCTAGTCTAGTCCTATACCCTACTCTGACCTGACCCCTAGTCAAGTCTGATCCTCTGGTCTAGTATCCCCTCCCTAGTCGAATCCCCTAATCTAGGAGCATGTCTCCTAATCCTGTTCATTGTCTAGTTTGCTAATCTAGTCCCCAGGCTAGTTTAGTTTGTTTAGATATCTAGTCCACTCCAGTAGTCTGTCCGGTTCCTATAGTCTAGTCCACATGGTAGTCTGTGCAGTGCAGCGATGTGAATGTAACCCGGTCTGTCTACAATGTCCTTCGTACAGCAGACATGGACATCTACAGGTCTAACATCGTCACCAGTCCGGACCGCCAGTGAAGGTCCTGCAGCTGCACGCCGGCGGAGATGATCCGGCTCTACACCACGGGCCCGAGGCTTCAGCTGCAGGCTCATTACATCGATAGCCTTAGGAACCTGTGGTTAAATATGCATTGAGTGTGTGTGTGTGTGTGTGTGTGTGTGTGTGTGTGTGTGTGTGTGTGTGTGCTTAACTCTCTGAGAGGCCAGAATAATACTGCAGTCTGGTCCTGGGCACTTTAACATTCAGCCTGCGGTGTGAGGAAAATGGAGCTCCACTCGCCAACAGTTCAATTCCATCCCACCTCCTGTGGCCCCTCGTTCAGTCAGGGTCAGGCCATCAGTAATGCGTGTGTGCGTGCGTGTGTGTGTGCGTGCGTGTGTGTGTGCACGCACTACCTGTGTTTGCATTTGTCTGCAGGAGCTTTTTGTCAGATTGAGTTATAGCAGAAGGCTGACTCGCGCCCCGCAGCGCTGCATACATTATTCAACACCGAGTGAACGAGGATCACCACAGAGAGATGGAGAGGAAAGAGACTATGAATATGCAAATGTGGACACGCCCCCTGTCCGCTTGCCATCCCTAATAAGCCAATATTACTAACTTGGCTCTAACTGCTCACCCAGATCCTACAGTAGCACGTGAGTCTCGGATCTGCTGCTTCCTCAGTGCCTTAGTTACTTCAGCTCAACCCTGTAGATCCACGAGACCATCACCATCACCATCATCATCATCATCACAGTCACTATTATTGCCATCACCATCATCATGATCATCATCATCACAGTCACTATTATTGCCATCACCATCACCATCATCATCATCATCACAGTCACTATTATTGCCATCATCATCATCATCACTATCAAAATCCTTATGATCAT
>CM059222.1:967500-980000 GCA_030347435.1 Clarias fuscus | reverse complement strand
CGGCAGGTGAAGAAGGCTTTGTGGTAGCCAGTGCAGTTTGTCCCAAAAAAAGTCTACCAGTAGGGCCTGTATGCTTGCTAGCAGGTTTGGTGGTGGGTCCATACATGCCAGTTTATGCCACAGGGACGATGCTGCTAGGTTGTTGATGACCAGCACTCGTCCTCTGTAAGACATTTTTGGGACCAGCCACTTCCATCTGCTTAGTCTGCCTTTTATGCTTTCTACAACTCCATCCCAGTTTTTGTTTAAAAACTCAGCACTGCCCAGGTAGACACCCAAGTATTTAAAACCAGTCTTTTTCCACATTAACCCCCCTGGTAGTGTGGGCTGGTCGCCTCCCCATTCTCCTACTAAAATGGCTTCACTTTTAGTCCAGTTTATTTTAGCAGATGATAAAACCTTAAAATCTTGTAAAACATCAGTTAAAAGATTCACATCTGCCTGTGTGTTCACCATTACAGCTAGATCATCGGCATAAGCTGAAAGACAGGTTAAAATATTAAAATGAGGTATATTAAAACCAGAAAGCTGCTCTCTTAGTTTACATAAAAGAGGTTCGATCGCTAAAGAATATAACATGCCTGACAGAGAGCAGCCTTGTCTAATACCTCTGTGTACTTTAAAAGGGACACATAAACCACCATTAACCTTCAGTACACTCTCAATGTCACTGTACAATGTCTTTATCATTGTGGTGAATCCTGGGTTGAACCCAAAACTTTCCAGCACCTTCCACAAGTATTTGTGTTCAACCCGGTCGAAAGCCTTTTCTTGGTCCAGTAAAATGAGACCGGTCTTTAGATCTAAGAGTCTAGAGACATCCAAAATATCACGAATGAAGTGTATATTGTCAAAGATAGACCTACCAGGCACGCAGTACGTCTGGTCGTGATGAATGATCTGCTCCAGTACCTTTGTCAGTCTTGAGGCTAATGCTTTTGAGAGTAGTTTGTAGTCAGTGCACAGCAGTGATACCGGGCGCCAGTTCCCCAGGTGCGTCAGGTCTCCCTTTTTTGGCAGTAAGGTCAGGACAGCCCTCCTGCAGCTCACCGGGAGCTTTCCTCCTTTCACGCTGTCCTGCAACACCTCTAGTACATCCTGTCCTATTACTGACCAAAATGCCTTGTAGAACTCTACAGGGAGACCGTCTATACCCGGCGCCCGCCCGTTCTTCAGGCCTTGGAGAGCCTTCTGAATCTCTGCCAGTGTCAGTTCTGCCGCCATGTCAGTGGCAGCTTGTTCTGACAGCTTGGGCAGATTTTTCAAGAAGGTTTCCTCCATTGCATGTGCTTCTGACCACTCACTACTGTACAGCTTTGAGTAGAAGCCGTGTGTCTGCTTGCGTATCTCAGTGGGCTCTGATACGAGATCCCCTGACTCTGATCGCACAGCATGTATGATTCTTTTCTGTCCATTTTTTTGTTCCAGACCAAAAAAGAACTTAGAAGGAGCATCCATTTCCGTTGCGTGTTTAAACCGTGAGCGGACCAGCGCCCCCTGTGCTGCAGTGCCCAGTAGGTCGTTCATTAGGGCTTTTTTGTTTTTCAGGTTTTCAGTGTTTCTTCTATTTTCTTCGGTCTCTAGACACTGGAGTTCTGCTATTTCAGTCTCTAGCGCTCTCATTGATTTAACAATGTCTTTTGTGACATTGAGTGTGTACTGTTGACAAAAGACTTTTATTTGTGCTTTAGCTAGATCCCACCATTGCTGTAGAGAGCTAAAATCTGCTTTTTGTGATTTAAGACTGGTCCATAAAAAGATAAAAGACTCAATAAAATTGGCATCTTCTAAAAGCACAGTGTTAAAATGCCAGTAGGCACTCTTAGGCTTGAGGTTTTTCCTACTGACAGTGCACTGCACCATGCTATGGTCGGAGATGCCTACTGGGACAATAAAACATTTAGTAAAATAAGACAGCTGATGTTTAAAACCATAAAATCGATCAAGTCTTGCCAGTGAGAGCGTGTTCTCTATGGAATGGGCCCAGGTGTACTGTCTTTGTTTCTTATTTAAGTCTCTCCATATGTCACTCAAGTCCTGGGCCTCCATCATCTCCCACATGCGTTTACGGGAGGCCATGTGAGGTTCTCTATGGTTTCTGTCCAGGTTGTCGGTTGTGCAGTTAAAATCCCCACCCAGAATTAAAATGTCAGCAGAGTTACAGTCATTAATTATGCTGCTTAATTTGTCTAAAAACATCATCCTCTCTACTGCCTTGGTGGGAGTGTACACACAAATAAAAACAAAAACTTCATTTTCATAAAACGTTCTCACTTTTAAAAGCCTCCCATTTAAAAATTCTTCTACTGTGTAAGAGTTCGGTATAAAATTGCGAGCAAAGAGCAGTGCGACTCCACCACTCAGTGGTGTATTGTGGCTCAGGATCGCGAGCCCATCCCACTCTTTGGACCAGTCCACAGCGTTCTTGGAGTCGCTGTGCGTCTCTTGAAGTAGAGCCACATCAACATGTTTCTGTTTTAGTAGTTCATATAGTTTGGCTCTTTTTTCACATGTTCTTGCCCCATTTATATTTAAGCTCGCAATATTTACTTCACTCATTAAAAAGTATATAGATAAAAAGACAGTTTTATATAAAAGAAGACATACCAGTGTCCAGCACGGAGTAAAAATCATTCTAAAAATTCCTCTTCAGCGAGTTCCTTGTTTATTTTGGTAATCCATTTTTTTAGTCTAAAGATTTCAAGTTCAGCGAAAGCTTTTTGTTTTCTGTAATATTTGACGTCATGAATGAACTGTTTCTTGCTTGAGAAGTGGTCTTCTATTTTAATTTTTGAGCCCCTTTTTGTCTTCTCTAGAAAAACATGTATAGATTCCTCGCTGTGTACGACTGGCATTCTTTCTTCCTCTGCGGTGAGAAGCAGCACAGAGTCTGAGATGTACCCATCGCTGTCTGACTCCGGTTCGGGGTCTTTTTTGGGGAGTTTTTTTCCTCCTCCTTTCCGGTCCTTTTTCCTTTTTGGTGCCTTGAAGGAGGGCTCTTCTTCCATTTCTATGTCCGCCTCGTCCCCTTGTGACAGTGCGGCTGCTGCTTCCAGTTGGCGGCTCTTCGCCCTTGTACCCATCGCCGAGAGCACAGGTAGCTCCAGCGCTGCACCCGAACCCTCTGTGACCTTATCAGCTGTACTCGGCCTCTCCGGCGCCGGCTGGGTCACGTTGGGTTCCTCTCGGTCCGGTTTGGCCGAGCTCGTTGTTTCTGGTGTTGATGTAGCTCCAGTAGACTCTTGGACTGCAGGCTGGGCTTGGGGTTCGGTCTCTATAGGCTCTGGGTCGGCAGCGTTACCGGGTCCCTCAGCAGACGGCCGAGCTGTAGTCGCAGGGGGAGCGGCCTCGCCCGGCACGGTCGCGTCGTGACCCGGTCGCTCAGAAGCACCAGGATCGCTCTGTCTTTCGGGACAAGCACGGACCAGATGTCCCATCGCACCACATTTAAAACATTTAATGTCAGTGTCTGAGGAGGCGAATATGCTGTAATCAAAGTTTTCAACTCTGAATTTAAAAACAGCATTTAACTCTTCTACACCCTCTTTAAAGATCATAAAAACGACTCTCCTAAAAGACACCAGGTGTTTAATCAGTGGGGATTTACAGCCCAGGGGGATTTTCTTTATAGGGGAGACCAGTCTTCCATATCTGGACAGTTCTGCAGCGATGACACTATCAGGTATGAAGGGAGGGACGTTGGACAGAACTATTTTCTTGGCTGGGGAGCTCAGGGGAGAAACCAGGATGTGCTCGTTATTTACACTGATTCCGTTCTGTACAAGTTTAGCCACTTTATCAACACTATTAACAAACGTGACAACAGCGCTGTTCATGCGGGAAGCAGAGACGATGTTCTCATGTCCCACCACATCACCAACCGCTAACACACACTCCTCTAAACTCGCCGCGCACACCACGTGACACCGTGCCGGCGAGTTAAACTTTCATACCGCTGTGTGTTCTGAGCCGCCATGCTCCAGCAACACACACGCACACACACACACACACTCACGCACACACACGCACAGTCGCGCGCACACGCACACACACAGGCACTCACACAAAAAAAGATAGATATAGCCAAAAGATGTTATAAATGGCGAGAAAAATAGCAAAAAAGAAATTGGCAAAACGCCAATCGCTCTCACGCGCTCTACACGCCACACTCGCTTCCCTGCCGCACCGCGCATGCGCAGAGAGACAGAGAGAGAGGGAGAGAGAGAGAGGGAGAGAGAGAGAGGGAGAGAGACTCGCATGATGCTGTTGAAAGCAGATAATCAGCCGAGTGTCTCCAGTTCTCTGACTCTCAGCCTGAAATTATTTACATTTGCTCTCTTTTCTTTTCCCCCTGACCTCCAAGGTGCTCTCGATCAAAATGAAATGCATGCCGTACCTCAGAGGTAGTCCCCGCGAGGCCGGGAACGCCAGGACATGAATATTGAATGGGATTCTTGCTGGCGTTGGCGACCTCGGCGTGGGGGAGGGGTTGACATGAGACAACTTTGGGGAGATGATTAACCAGGCGAGGAGCAGCTTCCTGAACGCTGCGTGGGGGAGAGATGGAGCAGCTGGAAGCTCTCCCTGAGATTCTACGGCCAGGAAGGAACATCATCAGAAGCTCCATCCTGAGCCACGGAGCATGGCATTGTTTATAACGCAAAGCATCGTTTCCCGCGCAGATCTCAAACTAGCCGAGTCGAGTCTGGCGGAGTCGCATAGCTGCATCGAGTTTGAGGAAGTGGAGACCCGCAATGACTTTAAAGTAAGCGTGTGGCGGTATTGCGCTACGCGTCAAGGAGGGCCGAGGACTTTCACGCGTTTCCTCTGAGCCACGTGACGCCATCGGGAGCGGCGTAACGCACTCTATGATTGGCTAGAGTTGTGATTGATGTGATGTCATCCCTCCCCTCTGAGAGAGCTCGGCCAATCAGCTCTCTCCAGGCTCCCGGCTGCGAGAGCCTCCAGCATCACCTGGGATTTGAACTTGCGAGCTCGTTACTGCTGCGCCACTCAGGAGCCGCGTTACTGGTTAAGTGAGCGTACGCGAAATACTGTATCAACCAGATTCGTTATTCTACACCGGATCTGTGCGTCGCTCCTTATTTCTATTCATTCTCAGTTTTTCTTTCTTCATTTTTAACACACACACACACACATCCAGCGTATTCCACTCCACCAGAAGAGAGAGAAAAGTTAAAGAAATCTACAGTTTATAGTCGTAGGCGTTCAATCACTCAGGCATTCAATTTCTTTCTTTTTTTTCTTTTCTTTTTTTTCTTTTTTTTTTATGGCTCCTCTAAGCAAAGTCCAATGTGCTCTTTTCTCTTTCATTTCCCCGCCGTATAGAGAGATTTCCTGGCGTTTATTCCCCGCCGTAGCCGAGCTGTGGGTTAGAAGCCCATCAAATCCTCCACAGTGGTTTTCTCAGAGTCCATTTTACTGAGCGCTCGAGACGGAGGAAAGCTACAGGAGGCTGAGATCGTCCCGCTGCGACGCGCGAAACGCTTTTCAGCTCCTGCTTTTTGCTAGATTTTATTTGACAAAATGAATCGTTTCAAATAAAAAAAAAAAAAAGATATATATAAATAAATAAATCCCAGTGGCGGCGCGGTGATGTGAGCCCGCATCCTGATCCTAACACCGTTCTTTATTTTGTTCCTGGAGTAAAAACGTAACAGTGAAGCAAATGAAAAAGGGATGAGAATGAATTTTTTTTTTTTTGTTGCTAGAATTAACACTCAGTAAAGGAATAAGCAGAAGCATTGTGTTGAGCTGCTGAGGGTCAGCCCGCGAGCCTGGAGCGTACATGCGCATCACACACGCCGAGTCACGCGGGAACACGCTGCGCTACACACAAACAAAGACAAACTGTCTGTTTTTTTGTATTTTTTTTTTCTTCCCAAACAGACACTGTGGCTACAGTAAAGCCAACCAGGAGGGAGACGAGGAGCTGTACTTCCAGTGTGAGTAGAACTCCGAGAAGACACGAGACACATCCGCTTGCATACTGTACACACTCGCGTTCAGATTTAATACAAGTGTAAGAGGAATTCACAAAAGAACAGGGAGAAGAGAGACGAGAATGGAAACGTAGCTCACAAAGAGTCACAACGATTCAAAGCTCGTCAAACCACTAGGGGGCAGAGCAGACCTGAAACGCACCTCGCATCTGCTTTATTATACCGCATATAATGAAGGAGTGAAAGTAGTGTTTCTGCATGTTGCAGTGAGCTTTAGACAATCCACTGTGCCCCGAATAATCAGGACGATAAACAGAACAGGCCACACCCACAACCTTGCACACTCGTTGTTACAAGCAAGATGGCATTATTGTGAGAATGATGTCTATTGTGCCACAGTGCACTCGTCTGTTTTTCTCTATTTTGTTCCTCCGTCTGTTTCCTGCTCCGACTTTATATAATGATTTCCTCCTTTTTCACATCAGGGGGTGGTTTGTCTACCCAAAGCCGGATTTCTCTCTGACCTAGAAACACTTTCACAAGCATCAGCATGCACTGTGTGTGTGTGTGTGTGTGTGTGTGTGTGTGTTTTTATCTTTTTTAAATCGAGTAAATAAATGAATATTTAAATCTTACCCATCTAAGTCGTGTATAAGTGATATTTGTGTGATTTGTGTGTAACTGTACAAAGTTTCCGGTGACGTGACTCGTGACGTGTTTCGTGTTCAGTTAAGATCCCGACCCGGAGGACGTACATCGACCCGGAGACGTGTGAGGACCTGCTGCAGGCTGTCCACACCTTCGCCAAAGAGCTGGACAACTCCAGCGTCAAGATCGACCGGATCGTTCACACGGGTAAAGCGTCTCCGCCTCCTCGGCGCCCTCTTCAGGACTTCAGTGTACTGTACATGCTCCACTCGTGCTCTAGAGGCCAGGTTTACTTGTTTGTCATCTTTCAAACGCACGCCCTGTTCAAGTCCATGCCATGAAAATGAAAATATCACCAAACAAAAAAGAGAAGCATCAAAGAGGCATCTCCACACCTCCCCACTGACGTGCTCCTCGAGGTCTATGAATAAGCACGAGTATGCAAATTAGAACCACATCCACGATCCTCCTGCAACAACGAGTGACTTGAACGGTCATGTAGGTTAAACAGCTAGCACTAGTCATGACTCGATAGCAGTTGTCATGGTAACAGGTTTGTGCGCTAATCATTGACCGCAAAATTGATGTAGCCAGCATGAACAACATTAGCATGCAGGCTCTTCAGCTAATACCTTGTTGGTAATTTGAATTGCGGTGGTTGGGGGAGTGACATCACTTATCACTTATGTAGTACACATGTAGCTCCGCCCCCAAAGATTTATTGATTTAAGCAACTTTTAACTACATGTCCCTTGCTTCGAGCTCCAGTCTATGTTTGAAACACAAGAACTCAAAGATGACGATGATATTAAGTGTGTGTCCCCCCCCCCCCCCCCTCACACCCCCAGGTGATTTTGGCGAGGTGTGCCGCGGCTGTCTGAAGCTGCCCAGTAAGCGCGAGCTGCCGGTGGCCATCAAGACCCTGCGGAGCGGCTGCTCGGAGAAACAGCGACGCTCCTTCCTGTGTGAGGCGGGAATCCTGGGCCAGTTTGACCACGCCAACATCATCCGCCTGGAGGGCGTCATCACCAGAGGTGAGTACGGAGAGAGAGAGAGCCGAGGAATCAGCCGTGATGGATATAGCCGTCAGAGTCATTTGTGTCGCACAGTCCTGTAAAGTACATGATGTATAACAGATCACGTCATGTCCTGCCCTAGTGGGAAGCCAAAGACGAAAGCAGGATCTGAGAAAAGTGAAATATGGTGTTCAGTAAAAGACAGACAGAAGGATGTGAAGAACTGATTCTCCGTTCATCTCACAGCGAAATAAAATCAAACGGAGTCAGTAACGCCGTCGCAGTGATGTGCCACAACCACAAAAACAAACAGCAGAACAGAAGCAATCCTTCTTCTGCAAGTAATGAAGATGTTCCACCGAGTAAAGAACCAGAAATCCGGAAGCTAATGAAGATGAGGATGATGGAAAAGATCCACAAAGCCAGAGGGGCGTGTCGGAGAAAAGAACAAAAAAAAATGGACGGATGAATTTCCCTCGAAGACGTCAAAGGAAACAGTGACTGGGTCGATTTGGAGGAGGCTCTTATCTGCGTCAGTGCTCTCTCTGAGGTTTCACTGACAGAAGTGATGTTCAAAGGCAAAACAAGAGATGCTGCGACAAGCCATGTGTTCTGGCCCGAGGGATTAGTGAGAGATAAATCCCAGGAACGAGAGAGAGAGAGAGAGAGACTCGGATAAAATAAATAAGAAACTTGCTGTGATGTTAATCTGCATGAAGTGACTCATGGTTTTTAAGAACGTTAGATGTTTTGAAGGATGAAAAGTAACGGCAAAAAGAAAACAAGCTTACTGTAAGTCTCAGTTGGTTCCTCAAGGGTCTTTAGATTGTTAATGATCACAGTTATTAAAGGAGCCCTAAAGCTACAGATAACAAATAACACCAAATAAAACCAGCACCTGTTTCACACAGGCTTGGTGTCTGAAGGTCGCAGATTTCAGGTTCTTGAGGGCTTTTTGGAGAATTCAAGCTTCTGAAATGGTTCTGCCTGCTTTTCAAGGGCAAAATGGAGAGTCTTCTAGAGTGCCAGGTGCCACTCTGTTTTTGGTGCAAGTCCAAAGCGCATGTAGCCAACAGTAATATCTTCTCACAATACGCTCAGGATGTGTGTTTAAGCTTAGATTGAGGTGCGAAGGATGGATGAGGGGTATATCAGGAGGAGAATGTTAGAGATGGAGCTCCCAGGCAGCAGGAAAAGAGGAAGGACCAAGAGGAGGTTCATGGATGTGGTGAGGGAGGACATGCAGGAGGTTGAAGTGACAAGGAAAGATGTGGAAGACAGAGTTAGATGGAGACAAATGGTCCGCTGTGGCGACTCCTAATGGGCCGAAAGTAGAAGAAGAATTTCACTCTGGTTTGTCAGCAGTTCTTTTGATGGAGTTACAGCAGGCGTACATTCTGTGGAAGAGGTTCGAAGGTGTTTTAAAATCTCACAATCACACAAGAGAGTTACGCGTAGTATGTACTGTAGTGTCTTGGTGTCCGGGGGTTTATTTTTGCAACATGAACCTCTAGCTTTCCAGATGACACATTGTAAATGAGCACGAAAGAGTAATATACTGTCGCTTTTTTCTGTTTTGGCCCAAACCCACAATCTTAAAACAGGTTCCTCATTAGTTCCTTGAATGGATTGTGGTTGTGGAGATAGAAGATAAGTTTAGCGATCAATGCTAATACAGCTAACAAGTATTGGATTCTCTCAATGGGCTGAAGACATGGTTGGTGTCTGAACGTCGCTTTTTAAATTTTGTCCTGGAGCACCATTTTTAAACCAGGGATTATCTGGAGTTCTTAAGATGGTTTCTGGTGCTTCAGAGTTCAACACAGAGGTTTGTTTGTTGATGGTAAAAAATTTTTTAAACGGCATACACAAGACTGATGTAGTTAAGTAATCAAAAGTTGAAGTATCTAATTTTGTGAAATGATTTGATGGTGGAACCTGATGGGATCATCTTAAACAGGATCAGGATCATCTAAGTCGTTGTGGATATTTGTATCAAACTGTGATTAAGTATTTTAATATAGCATGAAATAAAAGTAGATTTACACAATGTTCTACAGACTCCCCATTTAGTGTTTGAAGGTTGTTGGTGTTTTTCAGTTCTCATCCTGGTTCCTCTGTGTTCTTTGGATGATTAAGGGTTACAGATGGAGGAGTTACTGGACATTTATTCAGAAGTTTTACTGAAGTTTTAGCCTGGGATATGTTTGGGCTGGTTTGAGTAATCGGCTCCCTGCATGCAGCTGGTCTCAACTCTCCACACTGTAATCATTCTCCTGTCGTTCATCTTCTCCTCAAACCTTTCATCGTCTTCACACCACCTGCAATCTTTCCATCTGTTATTCGCCCACCTGTTGTCTTCAAACCGTGGAGAGGTGCTTTGAGCTGATTGACCAGCAGGAGGCAGTATAATTAGTTTGAACTTCAAAATAAAGGAGCAGAGCCTGTTGGATGTGATATAATTTCTCAGATGGAAAGTAGATTTTCTCAGTTAGGAGGTCACTCTGGTGAAGAACAGATCTAAATATTGTGAGCATTGTTATCGAGAAAAGATCTTGTTCGTCACACTGACAGATGGTTAGATCTTCTGTGGTCACTCTAAGGGAGTTAGATCTTCTTCCGCTGCCGTGTGGTTGCTCTGATGGAGAATGGATGTTCTGATTGCTAGCTCAGACAGGATGGAGGGAGTTTCTTGTCATACCTCATGGCGTTGGTCCAGACGCCGGCAGCTCGTCAGTTTTCTCCATCGCAGCATGTGTGTGCCTCTCCCTCCCTCTCCACCTGCTTAATGGCCCGTTGCCTTCTTTCTCTCACTTCTCTGAGCCACAAGTCTTTTTTCAGCACACACACACACACACACACACACACAGATCTCTGACTTGTCGGTTGCTCTCAGCAAGTTGAGCCTGGAGATGAACAGTGGAGATGTGAGTCACTGCGCTGCATGAGGTCACAGTTCAGCCAGTACACTCACACACACACACACACACACACACACACACACACACACACACACACACAAATGGATGGACTAACTACCTCATGTGTCTGGTTCTTCAGGTAACACCATGATGATTGTGATGGAGTGTATGGCCAACAGCTCCCTGGATTCTTTTCTACGGGTCAGTACTCGGTGTGTGTCTGTGTGTGTGTGTGTGTGTGTGTGTGTGTGTGTGTGTGTGTGTGTGTGTATGTGTGCTTGTATGTTTGTTTTCCTTATGGAGACCCAATATGTCAATATCCTCGTCTTCTTCTTTCTGTGATGTGCTTCTTGTTAACCTTTTCTAAGTAATACTTAACTGGATCGAGGTGGAGATGTGAAAATGCCTTTTGTGTGTGTGTGTGTGTGTGTGCGTGTGTGTGCGTGTGTGCGTGTGTGTGTGTGTGTGTGTGTTTAGAAACATGAAGGTCAGCTGAGTGTGCTCCAGCTGGTGGACCTGCTGAGCTCTGTGGCCTCAGGGATGAAGTACCTGACGGAGATGGGCTTCATCCACCGGCGTCTTGCGGCCCACAAAGTGCTGATCAACAGCAGCCTGGTGTGTAAAGTCTCGGGCTTCAGACCTCTGCAGGAGGACAAGATGGAGGCTGTTTACACCACACTGGTGAGAGGGAGAGAAAAAAATTATCTTTATTATTCATAAATCAGAGGAAACGTGGTGCGAATGCAATTAGCTGGATTTTTAAACATTATCTTAGCAGCATGCATCTAAACTTGTGTGTGTGTGTGTGTGTGTGTGTGTGTGTGTGTGTGTGTGTGTGTCAGCATGCTGGGAAGAGTGTGGTGTTGTGGACGGCCCCTGAAGCCATCCAGTACCACAGGTACAGCTCCGCCTCCGACGTCTGGAGCTTCGGCATCGTCATGTGGGAGGTGATGTCATTCGGAGAGAGGCCTTACTGGGACATGGGCAGCCAAGATGTACGTACTCTCTGTCTCTCTCTCTCTCTCTCTCTCTCTCTCTCTCTCTCTCTGTCTCTAGACTCTCTTGTAATGTCTGTCTGTAAAAATGTCTAGACAATTAAACTACAGTGGAACCTTAGATTACGAGCATAATTCGATCTGGAAGTGGACTCGTAAACCAAATCAAATTCTCCCATAAGAAATAATGAAAACCCAAATTATTCGTTCCACAGCCCAAAAAATTAAATACATAAAAATAATTAATACAATATATAAAGTAAAAATAAAACAAATTCACCTGCACTTTACCTTTAAGAAAAGTAAAAATAAATCCCGACAGATAAGTGTTTCCGTTGGTATGCGCAGGCGACGTGTACATATGTGTGTGTATGTATGTGTGTGGGTGTGTGTTTGTGTGTATGTGTGTGGAATTAGCCCCTTCCCTAGCCTCGTCTTACACAGTAAAACTCCTCCTCCCTTCCCCCACCTCGCTTTTTAAGTTTCACAACAAACACACACAACGGAAACACTGTTTTAACGGGAAAAAAAGAAATCTCTCTAATGACACTCGCATGAGCGCATACTAACGGGATCACTGCTATAAAGTAAAAAAAAAAAACAAATGAACCAGCACCTTACCTTTGAGAAGAACGCGACAGAGCAGAGTTTTCTGTGTAGAGCAGAGAGTGTGTGTCTGTATGTGTGCGTGAAGCCAGGGAGGGGGTTGTAAAGACGAGAGAGTGTGTGTGTGTGTCGGTGTCAAATTATGCGCTCGTGCACACAGAAGACATGCTGAAAAAGAGAGGGAGATGTTGATTATACCAGTATGAGACGAGCACTAAGACCCAGCAGGGCAGACGATTGCCCACAATTCCGCAGCACAAGAGAGAGAAAAATCATTGGCTCAGTTGTGATCACGTGACATTCGGTGACAAAACAAGAAGCGCATGCGTGATACATGATACCTGGTGCTCG
>CM059222.1:940000-962500 GCA_030347435.1 Clarias fuscus | reverse complement strand
GGAGCTTATAATAATTAACAGGGGTTACAGTAACCAGGTGCAGGGGAGGGGAGGCGTGCACTTTACTGCTGCTCACTAAGGGTCACCGATTAATGATGATCAGGGGGCGGGGCATACTTTCTTTTATTGTATTTGAATGTAAGTACAGATGTTACACACTGAACCTAATTATAAAATGTGTATAATTATATACATACACACACACCCCAACACCCCAAACCTCCGAACCCCAGGGTCAGTTTCCATGGTGACTGGGTCGACCGCATTGTTTGAATATGTTCCTGCTTAAAGGACAAACACGATATTCTTTAATTCACATTATTATTATTATTATTGTTGTTGTTGTTGTTGTTGTTGTTTGTAGATCTGACACCTTGGTAGTCCAAAATTTCCTACTTTTTTAACTGGTGTTAGCCATCCAGGAGAGGCAAGGGTGCCAATACTTAAATCTGCAGTCTTCTTTTACACTTTTGAATAAAGCGTGGCGCAGTGTGTGTGTGTGTGTGTGTGTGTGTGTGTGTGTGTGTGTAAATCTCACACACTTCTGCGTTACAGTCTTGAGGAAAAGGAATTGAAAAAATTATTTGGTTTGATTTAAATCTTCTGATAATCCTGCCTGCGTGATTATTCATCTGACTCTTCATAAAACTGTGTGTGTGTGTGTGTGTGTGTGTGTTTGCTGTAATATCCCAGGCGAGCACCGGAATTCATTTTTATTACTGAAGTGATATTAAAGTGGAGGGTTTGAATTAATGAGACTGATCTTTCCCTTTTTTTCTGCTTTCTTGTTTTTTTGCTCCTCTTCCTCTCTTTCTGTCTCCTCCGATTATTATTATTATTATTATTATTATTATTATTATTATTGTGCTCTGTTTGTGATTGTACATGTTCTGTAAATTGTACATCAAAACAAATGTAAAAACTATGAATTTCATGAATGTTAAATGTAAAACCAGTTTCAGTAAATCAGACGTCTGGGAGATCAGACGGCACTCAGTGATGATCAGACGGACCGACGCAGACGCAGACGCTGGAGTGGGTTTGGGTTTAAAACTGAGACCAGGATCTTCCGTGTCCACGCGCTCGCGGTGTTTGTGATCAGGCAGGTGAGTGTGTACAGCTGACCCGCAGTGACCCCTGATATCTGCTTCATATATTTTAGAAACTCTACTTTGATCTTGGAGCCGTCTCTGGAACAAAACATTCCTCAGGGATTAATAACATCTTATTTTATCTTACCTTGCAGTGTGAGTGAGCGTTCACCAGGAGGCGCTACAGAGTCCCAGTCCTCGCGGGTCATCGTTCTTTTAGTTCCAGTAACTCCTGTAGTCTGCATTAATGCTGCTCCGCTGCCAGGTCACATGATACCGTCTGTCCCACCGCTGTGTGAAGGCTGAGACCCTAACACCTACACCTACATCCTACACCCCTAATAATGCACTTTGAGTTTATCCAGAACACATCACGTGTTCATTGGTTGTCTTGAACACAATAAACTTGGATCCAGAAAGGTGTGTGTGTGTGTGTGTATGTGTGTGTGTGTGTGTGTGTGTGTGTACAGACATTCACTCCAACCAAGCAGAAGCCACATCTGCTTAATTAGTTGCTCTTGGCTCACAATAGACTATGAAGTCTAGCTACTTCTACACATACACACACACACACACACACACACACTCGGCCCTTTCTGGATCGGGTTCGACGCCCCTGCTCTAAGCCATGCTCACACTGCACACAGGATGCTGCATCCTTCCTTAATGAGTTCAGGTCTGTTGTTGAGCGCCACCCTGTGGTCATTTGTGGGAATGCCTCCCGCTCCACCGTGCCTCAGGCCTCCACACGGTCACATATACATTGTCAATCGAGTGTCCTGTTTTTGGTCTAAACAGAATCTCTCGTCTGTTCTGAGGAATTCTGGACTCTGGTCAGTAGGTGTTGATTATTTTTCTGGACCAGCAGCTCTGACAGCGGTGCAGGTGTGTGTTACAACACTGCAGAAAGGTCACGTGTGTGAACAGTCCGAGGCGGTGCAGTTGGTTCAGGAGTCGGGACGCTCTGCGGAGTAAAGGAGAGCGCCGGGCCGAGCGGTACACGCCTCATGGACACGCCTGCTGTTGTGATTCGAGACGCACGCGGCTGATCGTGACCTCACGCTTTTATGGACACACTACAGCTGTCTGGTCTCAGGTGTAAGTGATGCAGTGCTCTTCTGCCCCTCTGTGGTCGAGTCGGGTATTACAACTCCAACTGTACCTGTCTAAAGTGTTTAAACTCAAACTTGATCAGTGTTTCAGGTTTGTTTCTCTTTTCCACCGTCTGACTGAATGACAGGCAGCTTTATTATATTCACTACACACAGTGTGTGTACACAGGAGAGAGTTACTGGTGGCTCATGGTGCTGTAAAGGCTCAAAGTTACTGGTCAGAAGGTCAGCAGTTTGAGCCCCAGATCCACCAGGTTGCTGGTATTAGCCCAGGTTGCTGGCCCTCGAGCACGGCCCTGACCCCCGTCTGCTCCGGGTGTGCCGTATAACAGCCGACGCTGACCTCTGACCCCGGCACACTAATGAGAAGAATATCACTCTGCAGTAATGAGTGTGTGTGTGTGTGTGTGTGAGACGAATAAAGGCAGAACTTTTATACCTGTGTGTGTAAATGTTCATTCTGCTTTATCTTCCTTTGCTCTCATTAAGTTTCCAGTGTAATCGCGCTGTCTGTCTGTGTACGAATAGGAGATGAAGCCTCGTGAATCTTGAGTTTATCTCACATCATGTTACAGAGAACATCAGGGACGCGCTGGTCTGTGCAGCGAGTCTAAACGTGTGTGTTAGTTACTGTAGATGTCGGGTATCTCACTCCTGTGTCAGGTTTCATCGTAAACAACTTCACACTCAGCGTTCAGTACAAACTCATGTGTTTATACAGTTATACAGATCAGCACAGCACAGCCCAGGCCAATAACCATGAACAATAAACCTCAATAAGCCTCAAGACAATAACACACATCAAACTGTGTATCTGGGTTTTCAGATGTGTCGTGTTGAACAATATATAAGTTCTCATTACTTTTATAATAGGTAAATTTGACCACTACAGGAATACGGGACTGACGTCGCAAAATGAGCATATTATTATTATTATTATTATTATTATTATTATTATTATTATTGATTTGTTTTGTCACAGAAACAACTGAAAATAACAATAAAAACATGTAATAATGTGTACTGTATCTGTGGTCTTTTTTAACCAGTCTGACCCTTTTTTTTTCCTTTTTTGTTTTATCCACTCATGCTGGTGTAGTTTTTATAGTAAATTTATAGTAAAGCTTTAAGGGTTAACTCTCGTCCTGTTAGAGCTTCCTGTTGCCACGCCGAGGCCTTTCTCATTTAATTTCTTATTTCATTTATTTAATTTCTTATTTCATTTACTTAATTTGAGATTTATATGAAACTCTCAGCCTTTTATATGAACTTCACAGGTCACTTTTGAAATGTGTCTAGAACTTTAGCTAGAAAACGTTTCTTAATGATTCTTAACGTCATTTATACCCATAAGAATCGTACAGATCATCACTGTGTGCAGAACCTGCCGAGGGTACTGGTGATACACACACACACACACCAAAATCATTAAAAATAAAAAGAATACACACACATTTTTGATTCTCCAAGTAATGAAACGTTCTCTTTTACTCAGACGGTTTGAAGCAGATGAGCGTCGTGCAGCGACTCCGCTCACACTGACAATCTTAAAGGGTTTAAACACAAACTTCACTTCTTTTGATTCACTGTTTCTTCTTCTTTTCCCGCAGACTGAATCCCAGAAGTGTTCACTACACACACTCACTACACTAAAGGGTGTTTATACAGCAGTGAGCTCACACACTACACACACACACACACACACACACACACACACAGGACCTGAGAAGATCTGCTTTTGGGATTCAGTCTGAGGGGAAAAAGAAGAAAATGTAAAGATTTTTTTTTTTTTTTTGCCGTAAAAAAAAAACCAGGAGTGAAAGTGTCCCGTTATAAACACAGAGCGACGTGTTACAGTAAAGAGCTCCAGAATGATGGATCACACGGCTGTAAACCTCTGTACTGTCATATAGCCCTCCTCTCACACACACACACACACACTCACACACTCACACACACACTCACACTCTCTCTCACACACACACTCACACTCTCTGCACTGCCACACACTCTTTCACACTCACACACACACTCACACTCTCACTCATTCTCTCTCACACACACACACACACACACACACACACACACACACACACGCTCTCACACTCACACACACACACTCTCTCTCTCACACACACACACACACACACACACACACACACACGCTCTCACACTCACACACACACACTTTCACTCATACACACACACTCTCCCTCACACACACACTCTCCCTCACACACACTCTCTCTCTCACTCTCTCCAGCGGAGCCCAAGTGTCTGAGCGATAAACGAGAAGATGTGTGTGTCCTCCAGGATGGCCTTGGCCGTGGGTTTCCCGGCGCCGTGTCCGCTGCGCGTGTCCACTCGTAGCAGGAGCGGTTGTTTCTGATTGGCTCGTCGGCCCACGCCGTGCTGCAGCGTCGCCGCGTACTTCAGCGTGTGCAGAGGAACCACGCGGTCGTCGTGATCCGCCGTCAGGAGCAGAATAGCGGGAAAGGGAGGACCCTCAGAACCAGCAGACGGGAGGTTGTGGAGGGGTGAGTACCTACACACACACACACACACACACACACACACACACACACACACACACACACACACACAATCATCACCATCATCATCATCATGTTGTTAATTATTGTATTATTGAGATGCAACACAATATAACTTATATAACACTATATATAACGGTCACATACAGTTAGGTGCAGAAGTTTGCACACCCTTACCGCCAAAGGTAACTCGCACTGTCGTAACATTACATTTAATTGTTTTAATTTTAAAACAATTAAGCCGCTCACTTTAAACGGTTTATTTACCATCATATTTCATTTCATTTTTACAAACTGGGAATTATTTTTATCTTTTAAGCAACAGCGCCACCTACAGGCATTAACACTACAGCTCACCTGTTCAGGTTCACCTGATTACTACTGACTGTGCACATATTCTGTGTGTGTGTGTGTGTGTGTGTGTGTGTGTGTGTGTGTGTGTGTGTGGTACACTGTACTGTACAGTCTATGTTTGTCTTAAACACTATGAGCTCTGATGCTGTGGTTTTGAGTCTGACGTCCCCTGACACTAGCTTGATTAACGTTTTTAATTCACGTGTTTGTTTTGATCGTCTGTTTCTCTCTCTATCATTTCTGTCTCTGAAAAGTGAGCAGCTCTGTTTAGAACATTTTAAAATGTCTTATATTTCACTGTAGCTGTATTACCTGTAGATGATGATTGTTATCTGTCTGTTACTGTATTGAGTTTGTAAGCGCGGGAGTGAATGAAACAGGAGAGTGTGAGAGTGTTTGTGACGAGCACGGGAAGGCCTTGCTATTTAGAGATGGCGTGGGATTATTAATTAATGAACAAAACAGAAAACTGAAAACCCAAAGTAATCAGAGCTGTAGAGTCATCTATGCGAGAATGGGCGGGGCTCTGGAAACTAAAAATAAAAACGCACGATCGTCTCAGGGCGTTCGCCCTTACCGAGGATTTATACGAGAGAGAGAGAGAGAGAGAGAGAGAGAGAGTTTCGTAATATTGTACAATTATTAACTCAAAACAGAGAGCGTACACTTAACTAATGCGTGTCGCTCGCTCTCTCTCTCTCTCTCTGTGTCTCCCTCTCACTCTCTCCCTGTCGCCCTCTCTCTCTGTCTCCCTCTCTCGTTCAGAGGCGTCTTAGGAAGACAGAAGCCGGGTCAGCCGGGTCTTTGCCTCTGTCTTCTACTCTTTCTGTGCTCTTATACATGTTTTCTTTTCTTTCTTTCTTCCTCTTTCTTTCTTTTCTGTCTCTCGTTCTTTTTCTTTCTTTGGCCCTGGTACCTTACCGGTGCTACCTAAATGATCGCACGATAATAGAAAATGTCTGTCTTGTAATTCTGTCCTGATGGTGATGATAATTTTGGAAAATCCTCACAGTCCACTAAAGTGTGAGACGTCTCTGAGACACAACGGTCGTCTGTTCAAGCGCGGGGTATATATTTGTATTTGCGTCAAAGGTGTATAAGACTCACTTTGTCAGACTTGCGAACGAATCCGACTTACGAACTGTATATAAATATATCATTTGGGTCTATGTAGATGCGATGTAGCTACAAACCTCTAAAGAATCTTAAATCATTAATTAAGTGATAAACAATCCTGCTCCTTTAGGTCTGGTTATGAAATATTGGAATTTAGTGTGTGTGTGTGTGTGTGTGTGTGTGTTTTAAGGTGTGTCAAAATTTCTGCCTGTCACTGTGAGCATATGATTTCTGATTTATATTTCATACTTGATGAGCCATTTGAACTGCTCAGGTTCGTCGGCGCAGCCGTAGTCGGTGGTCCAGGCGTGGCCGATGGTGAACTTGTGAAACTTGAGCATGTCCATGACGCCGACCTCGGCCACGGCGCAGCCGAACAGATCCGGCCGCTGGTTCACACACGCAGCTGCAACGAACAAACAGAAGCAGCAGCACAGCAAAATCACCGCTTAGTTTCAGTGTGTAGTGAGGAAATGCTAATGATTTACAGATTAATATTCAGACATCAAAGGTTAAGATGTAATAAAGATATAAAACCATATCAACATAAATAAAATAAAAAATGAGGTGCCCTTTACTCACAAGAGCACGTGTACTGTGTGTTTATATTAATGACTTAAACTTTTGTCCCCTTTGGCTCAGGGTGTGAAACAGTGGGAGGAGTCAGTGCGAATCCACTCATGTGTAAATAAATAAACCCGAATGTTCAGGTGATAAATCTGCACAAGCTCTCGTTACTATTAACAGAATTTAGCAATAGTGCTTTCATTATTCTTTTATTATTATTCTTTCACCTTTCGCCAGACATTTATAATACAGTGTGTGTGTGTGCGTGTGTGTGTGCGTGTGTGTGTGTGTGTGTGTGTGTGTGTGTGTGTGTGTGTGTGTGTGTTACAGACCCACGAGCAGTCCCCCGTTAGAGGCTCCGTTGATGGTGATGAGTTTCGCCGCGGTGAAGCCCTCCTGGATCAGAAACTCAGCCGCGCACTGGAAATCATCGAAACAGTTCTGCTTATTAGCCAAAGTTCCAGCTGTAACACACACACACACACACACACACACACACACACACACACACACTGTATTATAAATGTCTGTTTCATGTCATTAAATGATTATATACAGCACAGCATATTATATTATAAGTTACCAGAAGAACCCAGATATTCTCCAGCATGTTCAGTAAAACCTACTGTAACAGCAAACATCGGGATCTAACACTACTGATTATTGTCACACCAAATACGGACTGTGTTTATTTTATTACTCTTTCTATAGAAATGTATTTTATGTAAAAAGGCATCAAAGACTTTTCACAGCCATCTTGGTTGGTAATGACTTTTTTAACTACAGATTTTTAACTACATTTTTACTAAAGATCATATGACGCCTAAGACTTTTGCACACTACTGTATTTTAACTTTATACTCTATTTAACTGAATCACTTAATTTGAAGCCATTCTCATGATTTGTGGTTCATCCTTAATAATAATAAGAAGAAGAATGATGTTTTTACTGTAGGATATTTGCAATTATTTACCTACAATAATTTATCTATGCATTTATTAAAAAATTGCTAAACACAAAAATATAAAAAATATATTTATTTAATTTTTAAAATGTATTATATATATATATTTTTATTGACATTTAAGAGATGGCCTTTTTTAGTTTACTGTGTCATACTCGCAAACATTCACCGTTTAAAAATGTAACTCTGCTTGACTTTATAAATAATGATAAACTGGTGTGTTGGGTTCATTTCTCATTTCTAAAATCGCAGGGTGTATAAACATTGTCTCTGAACTAAACCCGGCCTTCTCAGTGTCCGTCTGTCAGCGGCGCTCTTATACCAGTTACTCTATTAAAAACGCTTTCACCTTCACGAGAGAAAGACGAGACTGATATATTAAGATTGTTGAACAAAAGTTCACCTAATTTTCTTATTATTAAATCCGACACATAACTGTTCATAACATCTCTTTCACTCGACATTTAGATTTCACTTCTGGTGCAGATTAAACTTCAGCCAGGGATCTTAACGCAGAAGGCTTAACGCAGGTGTTAATTTCTTCCTCATGTTGCTGATATGTTGTTGGTGTTCGATGGCAGAATTAGAATAAAGGCTGTGAGTGAAGATGAAGATGAAGCTCTGGACCTCCTGAAGAGTTCGGTTTTGCCGTGACGCTTTGGCACGATGCGTCGATTGATGTTTTTTAAAGTTCCGTGCCGTTCTTTGGAATCGCTCGGGTGACTCCACCCAGTAAACCAGTCGAGAGAATCACTGAGGGTAAAACGTTTTTAAAAAATTATACTTTAAAATAATGTCACCTGTCAGTGGGTTTAATGTGATGATTGGATATCAATATGTAAGCAATAAAACAATTACTTATTTAAATATATGTAAATAAACTATTATTAATATTTCATTAGTCATAATTCAAAATATTTTTTTATTATGCAGATGTTAATGGCTTTAACAGTACTACTGCTTAATTGACATTTGTTTTTATTTCATTCATGAACAATTAATATTAGCGTTAGTACGCGTCGTTGATGGTGAAACAGTTTGTATAAACAGTTAAAAGGTTCAAGCTGAAAATAATCTGCTGAGCTTTAATGTAACCAGTGATATTATTATTATTATTATTATTATTATTATTATTATTAATATTTCGCTGAGCCACGCTCTGCCGTGACTGATCACTTTGGCACGATATACTGATTGCTGTTTTTTTAAGCCACGTGCCGTTCTTTGGAATCGCTCGGATGACTCCACCCAGTAAACAAGTTGAGAGAATTACTGGGTGTGAATGAAAAATGAAAATGCTTGAGATAACTGCAGCATGCACACGACTCGTTCCTGAGAAACACATTAGCCAAGATGGCACGCGAACGCTCGGGCGATGCTCTGCAGGAATTCTGTTCAGAATAAACAAGTTAATCATAAACGTCAGAGAACAACAGCCTTATTAGAGTGTTTAATGGTGTGTGAGGTAATTATGTAATGAGAGAAGTACTCATTCCGTATGAAATCGAATCTTTATAAACAGTAAAACAGTGACGTAACAGAAGCTGATCAAAGCGTTTCTTGGCTGATTTTCCCGGTTATATTATGTGTTTTTTTTAAATGAAGTGTTTTTCCATGACATCTAACAGGCCGACACAATCTGATTTATTCAGTTATTAATAATAATTATTAAATGTACCATTCTGTATTCAAATATATTTTCTCGGGGCTAACGGCAAACTGGAATCACGATGAATGTGCGTTTTTGTCTGTGTTGTACTGGTGTGTTCCTGAGTCACAGTCGACTTCTCACTCAGACGAGACTGAGATTAGAGCCGAGCCAATATAAAAACCTCTACAGCTTTGGTTAATAATATCGAACGTACAGTTTCGGTATTATACTCTGATATAAATATGTGACACACTCATTTCATCTTTGTTTATATGAACCCCTTCTCAGCACTGAAAGCGTGTCAGACCAAAACCTGAGGTGGAAAGTAATGAATGACATTTCCTCGCGTTACTGTAATTGAGTTGTGGTTTTGTGTGCTTCTACTTTATTAAAGTAGTTTTTAAAATCTGTCATTGTACTTTTACTTCAGTATGTTTTGTTTGAAGTTTTGTAATTCGCTCCATATTCTGCTTTGTATAAATCAGGGGTGTCCAAATCCAGTCCTGGACCAACTGGTCACTGGCCCTCCAGGACTGGATTTGGACACCCCTGGTATAAGCGCTTGGTTGCGCTCGCGCGCGTGTGTCTCGTGTCCTGGTCGCGCGCCGCTCCAGACTCCACTCCAGGTTTTCTGACTGTTTCCCCACATCGGCATCTACCTGACCTTCCACACGGCCGAGAGTGACGTCATCAACCAGCGCCACCAGATATACACCGGAGAGAGACGCGGGAAAGAGGAGAGAGATTGTGATTCTGGCGTTTTGGTATTTGGTTGTGATTTTTTGCCTCCATTGACTTTGATTGTTGCTTTGCCCCTTTGGTTTGGTGGCTCTTTGTATATATTTGTAGATAATTTCACTGTATGTTTGTGCACTCAGCAGTAGTAGGGGGCGTGGCTGCCATTTATTTCGGGCCGAGGGAATTTATTCACTGTTTGTGGTTTAGGGAGTCGGGGAAGGGACCTGGATTTATGTTTGTGTTGTTTTAGTTTTTTTGCAGGTAATCTAGCTACTAAATATAAATACCATTTAGTTTATTATTTTGGCCTGGGTCCACCCTGAATCTCATCCTCCTCCATTGTGTGTGTGTATTTTTTTGTAAAGCAATACAAACCTCATTATTTCATCAGTTAATGACTGGATCTAGTTCTTTCCGCCATATACCACCATTTCCATACAGTTTATAACAGAACCCTGAACCGTTCTCTTGCTGTTCGGCCGACACTAGACTGGGACGTGACGCCATGTTTAAGTGACCACTTTGATTTTCAAGCACAAGAAAGACGACAGCTTTATTATGTAAAGGTGTTCCTTCAGTCAAAAACTAGTTTGAGATTTATATCTGCTCATCTTTTTTGAACTACGCTAGAATGCCTCGTCCCCCGGTAAGTGATTTTTTTATGAGCTACTTTTTACTTGTAGATTTTTTTTTTATCATGGTAAGTTTACTTGTACTTCAGTAAAATTTCACTGAAGTAACAGTACTTTTACTTGAGTACAAAATTTTAGTACTCTTTCCACCTCTGACCTAAACTAATAAAACTAAAATCACACATTGTGGTGTCACTGCTCAGGTCCTCTGGCACTCACGTAGGAGGTATGGCTTGAAGTTTAAAGGTGGGCTTGTACACTACTACGGCTGAGCTACGGGCATGGGTATGAAGTTATATAGAAGTTAAAGTTATTTCATGTTTATTCCGCTGATTTATGAAACTGTTCTCTCTGAGACGGTCACTGTGTCAGGCGACTGTGTGTTGTTTTGGAAGTTTACCAGCACTGAACTGCACCCTATAAGGAGTTAGCATTAGCCTCGTAGCTCTGGTGCAACAGTGAAGAAGTTGAGATCATAAAGACGTGGTGTCTGATGGACCCCTGGAGGTCCTGGGTACCTTTGTGCCACGTCTGACCGTATTCTCCTCCTCCTCGGATGTTGGCCACGGCGAGAATCCCACCCAGGTGTCTGACGAAGAGCAGGTTTGCTGTACTGCACACACACACACACACACACACAAAGAGTAATATCACATATTTAAAATACAGACCTTCAGCCCTTAAAGCCTTTAAATAAAAGAGTGGTGAATTTGCAAAAAAAACTTATTCTTCATTATATTTATATTGCCTTATAGAGATCAACATAAGCTCGGCTCGCTCGTCAGGGACTATAATTCTAATCTGATCTATAATTAATTTTAATAAATTGACAAGTAGGTACGTAATATAATGATTACTGATAATAGATAAATGTGGCCTAAAATAGAACCTTGAGGAACTTTTTTCTTTTTTTCTTCTTTTTTGTTTTCAGAAATGGAATATGACTGAAATTATGATCAAATAAATCAGAGGTTCACAAAACAGATCGATCAGAGAGAATAATTTTAGTGTGTGTGTTTGTGTGTGTGTGTGTAACTGGCTGGTTTGGACCATTTGTACCATTTATTATGGTGTGTAATAAATAATGGTATATGGTGTGTACCATTTATTTTAATTACAGAATTAAGTTTAAAACCAACGTGATACGCAATCCACAGCAGCAATAACATTACACTGGTCTGGACAGACAGGACTGGAATATTCACTGAAATGTTGTTTTAGTGAATATCTATACACACTTGTAGTAAGGTTGAATGGCGTTCTCGAAGCCTCCGTATCCGTACAGGAACACGGGGTGTGAGCCGTCCTTCTGTAAACCACGAGCGTGAACCAGGAACATTGGGATCTTTGTGCCATCTTTACTGGGATAGAAAACCTGCAAACCACACACACACAAACTGACAGGGTGAGTTTTAACAGCGAAATAAAGCCGATAATTCTAAACCTGTGCAGCCTTTGAGGAGAATCACAATTACAATTAAAACTTTATCAGTGTCTAATCACAGAGCTGACGATAAGACTCGAGGGGGAAAAAAACACGTGAAGGACGTTAATCAGCCAGCACACAAGTAGAAGCGTTTGTAAAAGTTTGATTAAATTTTTCATTGGCGTCATTTTAAAAGACAAAGGCATTATGAGAGCCGTCTCTCAGTGTTGGACTTGATGGCTTCGTGCTGAAGGGTTGGAGAGGGTGAAACTCAAACCAACAGCCTCTCAAGCAAGAGGCGCAAGCACTCTACACGATCTCATGGCAAGTTTCCCTTCCATAGAGCTTCACACCTTCATATACACAATACTGTACGAACTACAGCTGAAGTGAAGCACAGGGTTCATCCTCAAGAGCTGCACAGCTCTCATAGTTCCATGATGATTTACAGAGCTTTTCTCCTTCATATACAAACCACTGGTGACCACTCGCCCATGAGCTGCGGGATCTCATACTAGCTCGCTGTTCTATTGAGCTTTTTAATTTCATCTAAAGAAAAATCACTGGGATTGAACCAGCAACCTTTGAAACCCGAGGGACTACAGGGCCTCATGCTGGCCAGCACTTTTCACCCCTGTAGCTTCATACAGGACAGTCTGAACAAAACACGGGTTCAAACTAGCAACCTTACGTTCCAGAAGTGAGTGCTCATCTACATGAGCTGCAGGAGCTTGGGATTGAGTGTTCTTATATAGAGCTTTTTTACTTTCATACACACACACACACACCATGGAACTATAACTAAATAACCAGCAACCTCACGACTCAACTGCATGATCCTTCAGAACAGAAGGAAACGCTCGTTCACAAGAACTTCAGGGTCTCACATTTGAAGGTGGCTCTTTAGGGCTTTTCACTGTTGTACGCGTAACCCTGGTCTTCCAAATTAAAAAGACAGCTTGCAACACACCAGCACTTGACCGAGGGTCGAGCTCTCATACCCATGAGCTCCATGACCTCGTGGTTGTGTTGTTTTATAGAACTTTCTCACCTTCATATTCTTAAACCTGACCTACAGCTGAAACAAAACACAGGGTGCGCACACACACACACGATACTGGATCGTGTTCTTACTTTCTGTTTTATTGAGCTTTTCTCCTTCATGTACTGTGTGTAACTCTGACCTCATGGTGAAATAAAATGTCAGATTTAAACTAGCAACCTCTCAGCCCAGATGCAAACACCCATCAGGTTCAGGCTCTCACAGATGGTTGATTTATGAGTTTCCACCTTTTTAACTCCATCCAGTAAACCTGAAGTACCACTAACGTAAAACAACAGGTTTAAACCAGGACCATCCCAGCACAGAAGCGAGAGCTGATCTACAGTACTTGAGCTACAGGATCTTGTGGGTGTGTAGGATTCTATAGAACTCTGCACCTTCATACATTAACCCTGAACTACAGCTAACGTGAAACAGACAGGTTTGAACCAGCACCCTTCCAACCGAAAGGCAAACGGTCATCTGTATCAGCTACTCAATCTCATACTAGCTCAGTGTTCTATACACTCATCATCATTTATGTAACGCTGAACTACAGATAAAGTCAAATGCTGGGTTTGAACACACAACCTCTCCACCCAGAGCCTACTGCTTGTACAAGATCTACAGCACGTTATCATGCTGCACCCTTGAATACAGTAGATCTTTCAAACTTCTTACTTCACAGCAAGAGTGAAAAGCAAGTATTTGAACCAGCAAGCACTCGAGCCAGAGATAAGCACTCATCCACATAAGCGACATCACATGTCTGCTCTGTTTATAGAGCATTTCACCTTCATACTGTATGCGTGACGTGAAGTGAAGCATAATGACTTGCGCCAAGCATGTCACAACCCAGAACCCATGACACCAGGACAGTACCACAGGACCAGCTGATACCGGTGCTTTCTGAGTTTGAGACCTTGTCATACAGCCAGTGTTGTGGAAGGTTTCCAAATAACACATGAGGGGTGGTGGCATGATGCCTTAATGGTTAGCACTGTGGTCTCGCACCTCCAGGGCCCGGGTTCGATTCCTGCCATGGGGACTGAGTGTGTGAAGTTTGATGGGTTTCTTTCTTGTTCCCACATTGCCTCTAGTGTGTGTGTGTGTTCCCTGTGATGGATTGGCACCCTGTCCAGGATGTACCCGACCCTGTATACAGGATAAAACGGTATCGTCTGTGGGTCTTCAGGAACCTTGACTCTAACCACTTCACTAGTGAGGAACACAGACACAACAGGTAAAAGTTAATGTAAAGTTAATATAAATTTCTCGCCGCACACATTGTTCTGATGATGTGGGATCGAACACGTCCGATCCACTTCACAACATACTGAGAGCTTGGTGCCAGATACAGTACTACATGCACCTTCAGAGGTTCACAGTGGTTCAGGCCTCAGGCACCTGGTCAGGCTTTTGAGACACAAGGGGGCGCTACACTACATTAGGCAGGTGTTTGAATGAAAGTCATGACTGATCGGTTTATGTATAATTTAATTTAATAAATTGACCAGTAGGTACAAAATATAATGATAAATGTGGCCTAAAATACAACCTTGAGGAACTTTTTTCTTTTTTTTCTGCTTTTTTTTTTCTTTCCAGAAATGAAATATGACTGAAATTATGATAGAATAAATCAGAGGTTCACAAAACAGATAGATCAAAGAGAATCATTTTAAGGTGTGTGTGTGTGTGTGTGTGTGTGTGTGTGTGTGTGTGTGTGTGTGTGTGTGTACCTGGCTGGTTTGATAATCAGAGAACTGCACGCCCTTCACTTCCACCTGCCTGAACACTGTGGGCTCTGCGTCTGGTTTACTCAGGTCATAGTGGTAGATGATTCCTGCAGGTGAACACACACACACACACACACACACACACATTAATAAAACTCTGTAAAGTAGTATACATGAATCAGGTGAGAGTACAGAGGCTGTATGAAATGAGATTAATAAAAGACACTAATTATCGGATTTAACTTTGTTTTCTTGATTTTTCTAAATAACAGCTTCATTATCTCGAGTGTGTGCTGAAAAATCCACTCATTTAAACGCAACATCAGGAAGCTATGATGATGATGATGATGATGATGAAGGTGCATTGTGCACTCCACCTGGTGTGGTAAAGGAGGTAAACTTGTAGAAGATGTCGGCGTGTTTCTTCTTACAGCTGAGCCCCACCACCGTGCCCACGTCCAACGGCAGCTCGCGGATCCAGCGTCCGGACGAGAGCTCGTGCAGCTGCAGCGTGTCCTTCACATCACGCACAGAATTCACCAACAGGAAGCTCTGATTCACACATTCCACGAACCCTGCCAGGGAAACACGCACACACGCAAACACATGACTCGCAAATCAGGAAATACAATACACAAATAAATACATTTAACTAATAAATAAAAGAAAATATCATTCATAATTATAAAATAATTAAAAAAGTTTAAAGACACATAAATAAAGCAACAATCACTAGATTAACAGTGCATTAGGTAGAGTTTGTAAAAACTAAACTAAAACAAAGTTGTCTGATGAACCGCATAGAAAAAAGTTTAAGATTTGAATGTTTAAAAAAAATCAAATAAAAAAACATTATGCCCCCCCCAGTGCCCACCCATGAACACAAAGCTCCACCCTTTATCGAGTTATAGAGTTAACTCTGTATAACTTATCTTCTGATGAGAAACGTGTACTCAGACATTCGACTACTTGAGAACTGAGTAACAGCTCGTTTAACCACAAAACTTCTCCACATAATGAGTTACGAGGACGTGAAGGTGCATTAGGGGCGTGTCTAATCAAATCCAAATCCAAACCAACATCTGCAACCAGAAGGCAGTTTGTCAAATCAGTTTCTTTTAACTTACACAATAAACTTGTTCTGAAGCTGTGACTTCAACTATAACTACATAACAATGAGGGTAAGCAGTCAGATTAACCCTCAACACTCAAACTGCACAGGTCTGTTCCGGCAGCACTGCACTGGTCCAAACAAACAAACAAACACCTGCATATACGGAGGTCCTGCCGGTGTGTCGACGGAGAAGACCTTAGACATGCGCATTTTATTATTATTATTTGGTGAAAGTACCTTAAAAACATGTCTCAGTGCTGCTGAAAACACTTATATGTTACTTTATACTTCACAACCCTGAGCCATAGATAGATAGATAGATATATCTGCCTGTGTGTGTGTGTGTGTGTGTGTGTGTATATATATTTGGACATTTATATTTGGACATGGGTTTTACAGGTCAATAAAGCCAGGATTACAACAGAGCTTTGATCAGTGGCGTGATGATGAAGCCCTGAGTCCCATGAATGGAAGCCGGGGCATCACGCACCAGAACCCATGACACTAACCACTGCAGCACTGGTGACTACAGCCTTACTGGACTTTCATCCGAATGACTCAAAGCAAGACGATGAAGAGGAACTGGTAGAGGTTCAACGCCATCACCTCCATGGACGCAGTGCAACACTAAACTAAAACACACACCAACATACAATACGCTGTACCCAACCACACCGACCGCACACTCTGGTTTCATACACTCAGCATTGGGCATTTCTAGATAAAATGATGAGAACGTGTGTATGTGTATAGAATGACTGACAAATATGTTATGTTATGTTTAATAGTGAAACTAAAAGCATTTCCAACCACACACACACACACACACACACACAAGAGAACTCAACAGCTGCGTGTCCATAATAAAACCACTCGTTATTGAGACTCATCAGAGAAAAGTCTTCAGTTTGTTAGAGATCATAAAGACTGGACTTTGGAGTGATGGGAAAAAGTCATGTGACCTGATGAGTCCAGACTGAGTCTATTTCCAGAGTGATGGGCGTGTCAGGGTGAGAAGGGAAGCGCATGAAGCGACGCTCCCATCATGCATAGTGTCCACTGTACGAGCCTCTGGAGACAGTGTTATGATCTGGTGTCGCTTCAGTCGCTCAGGTCGAGACTCAGCAACGTCATGTGGAGATCAAATGAAGTCACATGACCACCTGAATGTACTGAATCATTTACACACGTGATGAACTGGACGCCACAGTGTGTGTGTGTGTGTGTGTGTGTGTGTGTGTAATCAAGGTTGAAGGCGTATTTTGGCGTAAGTTGTGTATAAGGCACCATGATTAGAGAATCTGCAAACACAAACTATTTGAAGAAGCATTTTTACATTTTCTGTAATAGATAAAATGTTTTGTTTTTGCTTCTTTAACTTTAGGTTTTCATGCACACGACATGATCACACAGACGCGGTCACTCATTAAAACACGCTGCCAGCTCTCGTCTCACACTGCAGAGCTCACTCACACCAGCATGATGTAAACACCAAAACCAGATATTCTCCCCAGAATCCACGCCTGTTAAATTCACACTGTGTACTTCCTCTTTCTCATCCAGAGAAACTCAGACCAGTGAAAGTCCTGTGCCCACTCTGCGGTCAGATCTTCTGAGAAGAAAAAAAAAAAAAACTAGCAGAGGGTTTGTTCATTGTTTTCAGTCGAAACAGGAAACATGAGGAAACCAGGAGGAACACCACAGGACGGCGGCTCTACAGAATCTACAGTGAAATGAGGAAGTGTGTGTGTGTGTGTGTGTGTGTGTGTGTGTGTTTGGGAAATGAGAAATTGCTAAAATCTTTCAGGAAAAGGAGGAACAAAAAAATTATTGTTTCTCCCTTTTCGTGTCTCTTTCTCCATCCTGTCTCTCTCTATTTTTTGTCTGTCTCACAGGTCTCTCTCTCTCTCTCTGTCTCTGTCTCTGTCTACCTCTGTGTGTGTGTGTGTGTGTTGTTTTTACCCAGGACGTCTTTCTCGTGTTGAGGGACCAGCGTGCTCCACTTCTCCCTCTTGGGCTCCTGCAGGTCGATGTTGATGACGCGGTACCGCGGTGCGTCCAGGTTGGTGCGGAAGGTGAAGACGGTGCCCTCGTTGGTCACGTAGGAGTACTGCGCCTCGAACGTGTCCACCAGCTTCACCCACGGCAACAAACCTGCACAGTACAGAGACGCTCAGACGTGATGTTCACCTCCTCACCTCCTCACTCTGATCACTCTCAGACCTGCTCAGAGGTGAGAAAGGTCGGGTTGAGGCGTCTGCAGGTGTGCGAGCGCGGGCGTCGAGCGCGGGCGTCGAGCGCGGGCGTCGAGCGCGGGCGTCGCGTACACATCTCACTGTCAGGTTACACTTTCACACAAACAAAAAACTCACAATGTTTGACTTCTGTTCAGGAATCAGAACTTCCTCATGAACACGACGGCTGTGTCACAACGTCATCAGTGTGACGCTACGATAATGTCTGATGTTTACTGCTGAGATGTTAGAGGTAATAAAGGAAAGGTTTCGTCTGTACATTGGGTCAGAACTCTTTCGGTGATATCTTCATATGTAATACACTGGAGGACCAAAAGCCAGTCTCAGTAAAAAACCTCTGTCTGTCCAGCCAGATTCTGTCTCAACATCACACAAAACAGAATTGACTGAATCTCCTGCAGCACTCAGATCTCAGTCTGAAGTTTAATCTGCACCATCAGTGAATCTACATGTTGAGTAAAAGTGATGTTATGAACAGTTATGTGTGGGATTTAATAATCTACTTTAAGATAATCTACTAATGCGCTACTGTCTCAATGTAAACAAACACCTGCAGCAATAGATATTAATGAGAAAAGATAAAGTGAATATTTTGACTGGGATTAGTTCATATTCTCACTTTGGCTGAAATAACAGCGCTGACGTGGTATAAGTGAATTTTAACACGCCGGAGTCGTTTTAAGACAAAACTTCATCTTTATCTGATCTACTTTTTCCATTTCTCATCTGTGATTCTCTCTCCGATTACCGAACAGCGAGTGTATTTGTCTGAGCACCAAAGAAGTACAACTTAGTGTAAACAAGGCGTCAGATACTCGACCTTACAGAATGTGATTTCTGTGTGTTAATAAGTGAGAGTCAGAGAGACACACAGACATGGACGTGGACTTCAACCTCAAATAATAATAATAATAATAATAATAATAATAATAATAATAATAATAATAATAATAATAATAACATCACTCATTACATTAAAGATCAGCAGATTATTATTAGATTGAACATTTGAACTCTTTAACTACAAACTCTTTAGTGATGTGTATTAACACTAGTGAGGAATAAATGAGTGATCTCACATTCAGTGTGTGTCAGTGTGACATTAGCTAAAGTTACCGCGCCTCGCGTACAGTGTTTGATGTTCTGGTTTTGATCTCATCTCTTTATGTGTGTTTATTGTGATTTTTGGAATGGAATTGCCCAGTCAGTCTGTTTGCTGATCACTGGACTTTTTGCCTGTTCCTGTTTTTCACTTTCCTTAATGATTCAGTTTTACATGTACAGTACCAGTTTTAGGAAAATAACCTGTACTTGTAGCCATCTTAGTGTCTCTAATGACAAAAAAAAAACACACCTAAAAACTGATATTCTAATAAAAACTGATGTTTTAATGAAAACTTAAATTTTTCTTCTTCTGCTATTAATTTATAATGATATATCTGTTGACCTGACATGAACACACACACACACACACACACACACACATGCTCACATACTGTACCTGAGATGCCGTTGGGGAGCTGGTGTAAGTCGCAGTACCACAACTGGTTTACAGGCTCACACCCTTCAGTGATGGACAACACGGCGTAACGGCCATCATCCGATATCTGTACAGAGAGAGAGAGAGAGAGAGAGAGATTTTACTGTTGTATTCCATCATTTGAGATAATAAAAAATTATTATTATACCCAATGTTAATTAATGTTAATTACACTGCACTGTAATTAGAACATACAACGTAAATATACAGCGTTCGAGTGAATGCAGGACTTTTGATCGTACAGAATAACAGAACACAGTGCTGAGAGTAAACACTCCCTTTATGTCTCTATATGTAATGTGTTGGTGTTGGTGAATGAGTGTGTGTGCAGTTCACACACACAGATGTGTCCCTTCCACAAGTTGGCAATGTCGATTTTTCGAGGCTCAGGGGTTAAAGTCGCCAAACATTCACGTGAACGACTGCAGTGAGCTCTGAGCCACCTCGGCCGCGATCGTACAGCCGTCTTTAAAACGTTCGCACCGTTCAGATGTTTTACTGCGGCTCAGAGTCTCATCACCGTGCTGAGCTCAAAGTCTTCTGTAAGCGTTGATCACTTTTACACCTTCATTCACCTGAAATGTCATCACACGTCCCGGTTTGACGTAAACACCTCCTCCTGCATGGTGTGTGTGTGTGTGTGTGTGTGTGTCTGCATTTATAATGATACTTAAACCCTGTTTATTAATTGCTAATAAAATAATTAAAAGCCTAGCTTATCAAATACTGATCAAATATAAGATTATGTAATTAAGCCCAGAGTTAATGCAATACCTCCGTGTAAATAATTGAGCTTAACGTCTTCTCGAGCTGAACGCTGCATCTACGGCGACTCATTTATCAGTCTGTTAGTAAATCTGTGTCTAAACGCTTGCGTAAGTCAAACAGAAATTAGATAGTTTACTACAGTAGATTTGCCAATTTTCCCTGAAAATGAAACCTGAGTTTCTGACTCAGCTCATTTGCATATAGTCACACCCACAAACTCCATAAAAGGGAAAGTGTACTGAATGTCTGGAGCACAACAAGAGCAATCAGTTCGAGTAAAGACGGAAAAACAAAAGTGGAAGTTATTCCTACTCTACTTCTATGTTAGTGGTGTTGTTGGCGTTATTTCAGCTGTTCCCCATTAGGGGTCGCTACAACCTGGACTCTATTTACACACCATCATTTCTTTAATGAGTTATTTATGTATTCATTTATTTTTGTTTCTGTTTTGTCTTGCTTTCATTATATTTTGTAGCTCTTGAATAAAGTCAATGAAATAAAACAGCTAGTTTTCACTGCTGTCTGTAGGTTTGGGTGAAATGGGGGCGTGGCCTGGCCGAACGAGGACCGTGACAGTGCAGCCTCTCTTACAGTGACGCTGCTGTGCCATTTCGGATTCTCCTGGAACTCGGCCACCAACATGTCCTCTGATTGGCTGGTGCCGATCACGTGATAGTAGAGTTTCTGGTTGAGGTTAGAGGTCGTCTCCGTGCCTGCAGCGAAATGATTATTATTATTATTGTTGTCGTTGTTGTTGTTGTTGCTGATAAGTACATAAAAAAGAGACGTGTTTGCATGTTTATTATTTGTCCTTAAAACAGACACACAGTAAAATATGCAAAGAAAATGTCATTTAAGTATGTTTTCTGGGGTGAAAAAGATAATTAGCACTTTCCCCCACCAGAGCGGATAAAAGCGTACGAGATACTCTGTGCGCTGGTGCCTACGGCACGGGACTCGACCCCGCAACACGGATGAGTACGAGGCAGTGTGGAGCAGAGGCACAGGACCAAACCTGAGTCAAAGCTCCGACAAGCTGCCTCTAGGAAAGTAGGAATGATTCTAGACTCCAGAATGATGAATGCAGGAGCATCTCTGCTGGACACTTCGTGACTGCAGCTAATTGTACCAGTAATGCTAACAGCACGATTAGTTTTGACGGCAGCATGAACATGAAGAGTGTTTCATCTTCTCAAAGCCCGACATGATGAAAACCTTCAAGAGGGAGATATTCAACCTCCTTCTGTCACAGCCAGTTATCCTTCCTGCCCTGAAGAAACCCCGACCTGCCCCCTTGGCCCTGTAGTCCCGACCTCAGCTCCGATTCAAAAGCCGGCAGATCATAAGCAGGGTGAGCGAGCAGGCACGTCTCACCCTCAGCACCCCCCGGGGGTGTGTCCTGAACCCCATGCTACGACATGTGACACTGTGATGAAGAAGCTCAGCTGCACCTTCACCACCACCTGAGATGTTTGAAGGACTTGCCTTCCTGCCCCCGAGGTGCGTTTTACCTGCACCATTTAGAGGATGTGATGAGAAGCGTCACAGCGTGTTTGGGGGGGCAGCAGGGCAGACGAGCTCTCCAGAGGGTGGTGTGATCCACGCCGTGCTCCCTGACCTACAGAGAGAGATTCTACCCAAAGACCAATCCAACCCTCAACCTGGACAACGACTCAGTCACACAGCAAGCGCACGCTCCAACATTCCCATTAATCTCCCAGTACGGTTACTGATTACACAGTGGAATTTAATCTCCACACCTCAGCACTTTGTTGCACATTTCCTTGTTTGTTTGAAACAAGCTGCGCCGTATCGTGTGCCGGATATAATTACACTGCTGC
>CM059222.1:907500-932500 GCA_030347435.1 Clarias fuscus | reverse complement strand
CTGAGGAATAACTTATAATCAGTGTACATCAGAGTTATTCTTCCAGCGCTTTGTGTTCCAGTATATAAACCAGTATGTTATATACAGAATGGAACAAAAACAGCCTTTAGAGTTACAGGCACTGCAAAGATGCGGAGGGAATCTGCGTAGAAAGAGCAGTGAAGGATGAACCCTGATCTGTTCAGGACATTTACTGTAGGATGGAAACAGCCCGAGGGAAAAGCGTTCTCAGTTATTTAGTGCAGGTACTGATAAACCTGTAGCACCTGCCTAATGGGAGATTTGTAAACAGTGCCTGCTTCAGGTGAGAGACGTGTGTATTTACTGTAAGAATGCGTTTTGCCTGATGCCTGGTGTGTCAGAACACACAGCACTTCGTAGTTTGTTGTGTACGGAGCTGCGTAGCTGCAGACCGGTCAGGGTGCCCATGATGACATGTGTCCTCCTCATGTGAGCATCAGAACTGGACCATGGAGCGATAGAAGGATGATGGCTCATGTTTTCTATGATGAAGAAGGCAAGCCAGATAAGATCATTATGTTTAATTTGCCTGCGTATGTTGCAAAACTATTAATAAAGTCCAGATGTCCTCTTTCAATGGTGGACGAGTTGCATGGTTTGTAGTTGGTTTGGTGGGAGCTCACTGTCTTAGTGTTCACTGCAGACCCAAGTCTGAAGGCACGGTTCTCTCCTGATCAATCAAACAATCAATCAATAACTCTATAGCTGGTGAGATCAGACATTCATTAAGCTGAACAGCATCATCTTTGCAGGAGGACACCGGTTAAAGATCGGAAAACTCACCAAAACAAACCAAAATCCATGTCAGTGTGGTGAAATCTGTTACTACGGCACTGCGGTGACGTTCATTCCTGGCAGAAAGTCATATGGTCTTTGGCTGGTTTCCACACTCAAGGACTTTGGATGGCTATCACCTATCAGTCACTATTTACACACCGTTCAGGTCATCCAGAGCACTTCTAAAGAACTTCACTGGAAACCGCCCTGAAGAGGTGACAGAGTTTCTCCCCGAGGGCAAAACACAGAGACTCAGAGGCTTTATAAAAAACAGCAGAGGAATACGACACGAGCGTATTTCATTTCTCACATTCTGCATGTTTCAAACGTCTCCCGGAAAAAACAACAAACATAAAACAGAGGGATGTCTTACACATCAAATAATTTCCATTCAATCTTTTCCATGATGTTAAATGATGTCATGCATGTATGCGGTGTTATCTCTGGCTTTCATGAAAAACTGCAAATCCAGACAAGTTCTCCTGTCAGCGAAACCTCTCGCAACATGTTCAGACAAGACGCAGAACCAGAGCCAAACTTATCTAAAACGCGAATATATCACATAACATGTCGTATTATGTAGGAAATGTTCAAATGTGTCACACACACACACTCTCCAGAAAGTCCCCGGCGCCGTCCCGGAGTACAATGTGAACTGAACTTTTCACAACGTCCCTCACACACCTGAAGCGTATCATCAAACGCACCTGCTACCGCATGGCTGGAGTGTGAACGCTAAAACTGCTTTAAACTGATGCTGGGCTGACGCGGCTGCTCGTCCAAACATCAGCGGTCAAGCGACCTGATCTCTTACACACCTGATCATTCTGATGAATAATTCATGCATTTTATTGGGCTGAAAATAACTCTTTTCCATCTGGTGGCTTTTTGTGGCTTTTACCGCTCAGAGACATCAAATGTGTGAAAATGTTATTGTTCAAGTCATAACAAACTATGCAAAGATACTTTATAATTACAATTATTTTAAATTATAATAGAACGCTATGTTAGGAATGAGAATCCACCGGTGTCTCCTGATACAATATTACCACGAGATCTAGGTGCAGATGTTATGATTGGTATTGCATTTCTGTAAAATAAAGATTTTGTAAATCTCCTGATCTGATATTAAACTTTTTTTCGTACATTTTTTTTACAATTCTAAGCAAACTTAGCAAATAATCCGCTCCTACCACACAGGATACTGTGCTGTGTGAATAGGCTTGAGCACCACCAGCAGAATTATGGAGATTTTGTGACTTTTAACAAAATTCCGAACTGACTGCATTATTTTATGTTTATCTAATATTTTTAACTGTTTTATTTTGATTTTAAATAAAATTTTAATTAGTTTTAAAAGTTTCATTATCATCATCATCATCATCTATACCGCTTAATCCTGTATTCAGGGTCACGGGGGGCGGAGCCTATCCCAGGAGACTTGGGGCACATGGCAGGGTACACCCTGGACAGGGTGCCAATCCATCGCAGGGCGCAGACACACACACACTCACTCATTCACACACTACGGGCAATTTGGGAACGCCAATTAGCCTAATCAGCATGTCTTTGGACTGTGGGAGGAAACCGGAGTACCCGGAGGAAACCCACCAAGCACGGGGAGAGAACATGCAAACTCCATACACACAGAGACGGGAATCGAACCTGGCCGGGGATTGAACCCGGACCCTGGCGGTGCAAGGCGACAGTGCTAACCACTACACCACCGTGCCGCCAAGTTTCATTATTTGTATTTAAATCAAATTTTACATTTTAATTTTTTATTATTATTTTTATTTTTTAAGTTTTATTGCTATTGTTTTGTATTTCATTTTATCATTATTTTCTTCTCTTTTATGTAAAGCACTTTGAATTACCATTGTGTATGAAATGTGCTATACAAATAAACTTGCCTTGCCATAACACGAACATAAAAATTGAAAAACGTATTTTAGAAAATCGATTGTGGCGGGAAGTGAATTGCCAAACAAAAGAATCACGGTTCATCATTAAATCGATTTTGTTCCCTTGTGTTTCCTATCATGGTCACTGCTTAAAAGTTAAGGATAAATATTTTAGAAAGCGGCGGCTTTGTGATCGCTGTGTCTGTCACATACGTTGTGATACTGAGTCTCTCCGAATGTACAACTTGGTTCTTTTTTCTGAGCTGCAGTTTATAATGCTGTTGTCTATTTGTAAAAACACAACACATTGTTGTATTTCACTCTCACTTTGTTTGGACTTGGAGAGCTCAGGGTGTGGCAAGGTGCAGACCAAGAGCTGAACTGCTAAACTGTAGATGCCCTACAAGCTAGTGCAACGATTGAGCCTGACTGTTATTCACCATGGGGCGGAAGTCTAACGCAAGGTTTCCAACATCACTCCATTTTCCTCCCACAGTCCAAAGACATGACGATTAGGCTAATTAGCATTCCCGAATTGGCCGTAGTGTGTGAATGAGCACGTGTGAATTTGGTCCTGCCATGGTCGGTACCATTGGCCTCCGCTAGTCCTAGTTCTTCTGTAGATGATGATGATGACGATGATGACTATTTAAAAAGGGTAACCAAGGGGCAGCCTCCGGTTCTGAAAAATGAAGCCAATGCCGAAGCCCTAAATCATGCAGTTCCTCAAATTACCACTAGGAGCTGGCTCCAAAAGCGAGTGGATCCCCAATAGAGTGCGATGTTAAAATGCCTGACTTTACAACAAAAATATTCATGACAACTGTACAGGGGTCATTCTTTATATCGCTCATCAGTTACAATTATATTAAGCCATAACAGATGTTATAGATATATACAGTAATAGGTAAACGTTATGCAAATATGGGGTGTGGCCTCACTGTAGCTAACCAGCGGAAGTGGAATAGTTGTAGTTTAACTTAGCACTTGCCGTGTGGCCTACGGATGAGGGAGTTTAATCAAATGTAAAGTCCTCTTAGCATATAAATTCATATTGGCCCTTGTAGAATTTTAGCAGAGCTAAAGATAAGCTAGCTAATGTAGCTCATTGTGACTCGGTTAAGTAGGTGTGTTGTGAACAACACCCGGCCTCCGTTTGCTCCGTCTGTTGACTTATTTATTTATTAACCGGGGTTTAGGTGGAGTCAGGGGTAGGTCAGTGGAGAAGGTGTTGGACTACTGATTGGAAGGTCTCAGGTTTAAACCTCAGCACCATCATGTAGCCAGCGTCGGTGCCTTGAGCAAGGCCCTCTACCCTAAAAATCAGGCAGTTTGTATAAGTTTGTCCCCCAAATACCGTAAATGTAAGAGTTAGCTCCTGCGGAGATGGTGACCACCAGAGGTGAGCTTCATCACCGCTCTTCAGTGAACCTGAGAGATTTCAGTAAAGCTACAGGGGAACCTTGTACATGGTGTCTGTGACTGATAACTCGTGACCTTTCAGAAGGAATGTGGAAAAGTGACACTTCATCCAAGCGCCTGGAGGGTGTGTGTGTGTGTGTGTGTGTGTGTGTGTGTGTGTGTGTGTGTGTGTGTGTGTGTGTGTGTACAATACATGTGTGTTGACAGCCGATGTCCAGAGTGCAGAGGAAGGACAGGACTGGTGTGTGTGTGTGTGTGTGTGTGTGTGTGCATGTGAGTGTGTGCGTGTGTGAAGTGATATGCCTTTGTTCCGCAGCTAAAGCATAGCGTGTGTAAGTGTGTGTCACCCATGTATTTCCTGTATGTGAGCCATCTCACAGTGCCTCAGGCAAGGCTTTTATGTGTTTAACACACACACACACACACACACACACACACACACACACACACACACACACACACACACACACACACACGGCCACCAGAGAGATTTACTTTACTACTAGCTATCTGCTATCGCTAACGTTAGCAAATCAGTGAAAGTGGGCGGTTACAGAGCGTCTGTGTCCATCTTGTTAATGGAGATCGGTTACTGCGGTCGTTACAGACACAATGATTATTATGATTATTATGATTATTATTATCAAGAGTTATAACACGCATAATCCTGCTGTAATCAAAAGAACACACATTTTCACTTTGCTTCATGATCGGAACATTATGTGTTGAATAGTTTCATAATGTGTAATAATGCTCACTAGCGTTCAGCGTGTTATTAATTCGTGCCACTGATCCTTTAATGTGGGTTAACACAACGTTTTAATCTTTTACACTGAATACATTATGTATAAGCGCTAGATTATTATTATTACTCACTCAATCATCATCTATACCACTTTATCCTGTGTACAGGGTCATGAGACTTAGGGCACGAGGTGGATGTACCAATCCATCGCAGGGCACACACACACACACACACACACACACACACACACACACACACACACACACACACACACACACACACACACAGGCCCAGAGATGGGAATGGAACCCAGGAGGCGACAGTGTTAACCACTATTATTATTATTATTCTTATTATTATATTTACATTTTTTACTTTTCAGAATATTGAAATAATACAATTAAATAAGTTTTTTAGATATTTGTTTATAAAAAATATTTTTGAATAATGTTTTAATGTATAGCAGGCAGTTATATTAATAATAAAACATATTAGTTATTCATACAGTAGTTTATGTTTAATAATTATTTGTATATTTATCCTGTAGATATTACTGTAGTGTTATTGTGTAACTCAGGTCTTCTCCTTCAGTCTATCTGGATGTGTTTTATTAAAAGCGCTGTGTGTGTGTGTGTGTGTGTGTGTGTGTGTGTGTGTGTGTGTGTGTTACTGTAGCTGCTGTATACCTGTCTTGACATGTCCAAGCCACGCGACTATAAGTGTATGCATGTGTGTGGGTGTGTGCGTAGCTGTCATGTGACAGATATTTGCAGTAAAGGGCAGTAGTGTGTGTGTGTGTGTGTGTGTGTGTGTGTGTGTGTGTGTATGTCATAAGACCAAAACCTGAAGCCTGATCACTCCCGCGGGAGAGGCCGAGCAAACACGGGCTGTGTCACGCTTTTATTCCTCTTGAAGTCAAAGGCCAACGCGACGGCGCGCTATGACTCAAAGTCCACACGCCGTTAACCAATCAGGGCTCGGCACAGATGTGATGTCACCGTCTGATGAGGTGAGAGGAAGTGACTGAGGTGCGAGGCTGTTAGACTTTATGTCTGGTCCAGGCAGAGGAAAGTCCCTGACTGACTCACCTCAAGGTGTGTTTGTTTTTTTCCCTTTGTGATTTCCCTTTCGTCCTCACGAGCCGCGTTCAGAGCAGATCATAAGCCCTTCGTCACACCGCGTTCACACTACATACTGTACCTGCACGAACATCCCGAAGAGCCCCAGCTGTCCTTATGACCAGTTATAACAGCTCTGTTAGAATGGGGAACAGATAAAACTCCAGTGTAGTCGTCAGCATCTTATAAGAGGAACGTCAACCTCGGTGCACTCGGGCCTCCTGAAACTGAAACATCACGGTGTCTCAGCACTGCGTCCATCAGTAGACCAGGACACGCACCGAGCAATGAAGTGTTATGACACCTGAATCATGCGGCATTAGGTTGCGCTACATTAGAGCACATGAAACGACGTTTGACTCCTGATGTTTGTTTATAAACGTTCATTTAGGAGAACCGCAGACGTCTGGATGGTGGCGTGTGTACTGTAGGTGTGTGCAGGCGCCCATGTCTCTGATATAGAAATCTTGTTTTTCTTTAAGATAACGATCTTACGGACAGTAAAATGATCAGGCCAGAGCGGAAAAATAATAAACTGTGACATTTTGACGCCATAACCATGAATCAGCATTAATCATAAACCTGAATAAAGTAACTAGGTTTCATGGTTTATAAAAGTTTAAGCGCTAACGCCTGTATAATCGTACGCTGGTTTGTCAGACGTCTTTTATCTGATTAACTCTCATGATAAACCATTCTGAACTCTAATTAACAAAAGTTACTATGTATGACTGTGTGTGTGTGTGTGTGTGTGTGTTTCCTGAACCAGACAGACAGCGGCTGTAGCTTCAGGGCTGTAGGTGTGTGTCTACTGCACACTTCCATCCAGTGCAGGAAGTGCTGTCGAACTGCGCGAGCGGTCGAACGTGCTGAGAGACACACAGCGCTAACGACACATGAGACGCTCACATGCTGGTGACTCACGCTGTGCAATAACGGACTGATTTGATGCATTTCTTATAACCAATGAGTGTGAAAATAAACTACGCTGACATCAGAACTCACGAGTGGACGCTACGAGTGTTTTACGAGGCTTTATCTTTAAGCGAAAGAGAAAGGAAAGAATTGTCCTACTGAGAATTGTAATGTTTTACATCATTTTGCGGACATGTAAAACATCTAACAACACAAAAGTGTAAAAATACTGTAGCAAGTCTTCGATTGTACAGAATAACAGAGCACAGTGCTGAGAGTAAACACTCCCTTTATGTCTCTATATAATCCCCTGACACACTGATGCACTGATCACAGTGTCTCACTGGAGCCTGGACACCATCAGGGAGAGACAGTCGTCTCAGTACAGCGGAGACACGATCGCACCGCCTGCTTCATGTAGTTATTTATATATAGATATACATAGTGTCCATAATCTCTATTAGATTGTTTTTCTAAAAATAAAATATTCAATTCATTTGCTACATATAACATTAATAGATGAACTAAATAAAATAATATTTCATACAGAAAAAAATTATAAAATGAAAATAAAACCATTAAAGTCCAATAAATCAAGAGTAAAAACAGTAATTGTTATTGTTTTAATGTTTTTCTATTTAAATTGTCATTAACATCAGTGAACACAGCATAGTTTGCACACACACACACACACACACACACACACACACACACACACACACACACACACACACACACACACACAATAAATACAGAAACATTAATACTGTAAGTATTTGTTGACTAAGTGCTGTAAATGGATGAGCATGAGCTGTAACACACACACACACACACACGCACACACACACACACACACACACACACACACACACTGTGACCATGCAGAACAAAGACAAACAAAGTATTTAACACTCCTTGGCTCTGACAGGAAATGACATCATGCTGTTTAGGAAATCTAAAATAGTATTATTAAGTCCTGCTGCCTCCTACACACTCCACTTCCTGTGTCCAAAATGACCTGCGGCGTGTTTACCGTACAACACAGGAAGTGACATCACCCTCATGAGACAGCAGTTTTTTTTTTAGATACTATTCCAATTTCCTGATAAGAAATGAGGTTATCTGTTTATTATCTTTTTGTTGTTGATCGTAAGTTTGCGGCGTCGCGATTATTTTATAAACAAGATTCCTGAAATTGGTGCTTTGTTTTGTTTATTTATTAATTTGCCTTTATAACGCATAAAGCTGAAACCATAAACACTTTCACGACGCTGCTTTACAGAAACCTGGATGAAGGGAAGGAAGTAAAAAAAAAAAAAACTCTGAACGTTAAGACGTTAATACAGAGCAGAACTGAGAGTGAGAAAGGAGAAGCCAGGGGGGTCCACAGAGGAGCGAGAGAGGGACAGAACGGGGACGAGGACGGGACGCGAGGACGGGACGACCGGTGGAGATGTGCAGAAGCGTCCGAGTGAGAGCCTCAAAGCACAACCTCCCCACACACATGCATGCCTCATTAATTACACACACACACACACACACACACACACACACACACACACACACACACACACACACACACACACACACACACACAAATAGCACAAAACAAGGGGGTTTTAATTTTAAATTTAGATCATGAATGGTGTTTTTTCCTGTAAAGCTGCCTTGCGAGTTTGTCCAGAATAAACGCACACACACACACACACACACACACACACACACGCACACACACACACACACACACACTGTCACTTGTCACTCCACACTCCATGCCGGCGGCGGCTTTCTGTCAGTGGAACACGAAAATGATTTTTCAGAAGTGTGTCGACTGAAACAACGCAACACTGCTTCCTTTATTTCAGCTGCAGTCCTTATAAGTACATATTACTTCCTGTTTAATATCAAATTTACGATAATGCTTGGTTGAGCAATTTAAGCAGTTTCCCTCGAGGATTAATAAAGTTATTTGAATCCTCAATATTAAATAAATCCCCTTTTCATCCTCTTGTGTTGTTTATTACCGAAGGATGTCATTCATTTCACATCATATTAATTACACCATTTCTCATGACAGTCAAAGTAAATAATAATAATAATAATAATAATAATAATTTCATTAAATTTGAAATAAAACACTCAAGAATGTGGGTCATAAATACTGGAACAAACTAATATAATTGCAAGCACAGGAGTTGCCTTTAATACCTGAGTGTGTGTGTGGAGAACAAAATGCCAAAAATCTTATCTTTGTTCCTAAATTTATGGACCTTATTTATGTATTTAAATCAGTTTTTTTTATCTTCTTTCTTATTCTGTACGTGTCTACACACCGAATATTGTTAAGACCAACAACAGAAACATTTCTACAGCAAACAAACAAACAAACAATCCACAGTGGTGAGAATGGCCTTCATGACGCACGTACACACACACACACACACACACACACACACACACACACACACACACACACAATCTATAATCTAATAATCAGATTGTTAAGACAACAGGGAACTGCAGCAATAAGAGACAGATATGGGGGTCGGGGGGGTCAGTGTGATGGAGTTATTCATCTTTTCCTTCAAAATAATTTTAAATACAAATCAGGTGGGTAATTATTTATGTTTGTTTATTTGTTGTTTTTTATTACATTTAAATTACACTTTGACATATTGGGCTGTTGAGGCAACTCCTGAAATGGGTTGAGAGAAAGCAAATGAGATAAAAATGGTTTGTATTGATTGATTGATTGATTAATTGATTAATTGATTGACTTCATGCCGGTTGTGAATTTCCCCATAAGCTCTGAAACAGGAAGTGTCTGGAGGTTAATTCAGCTGCAGCTGAAGTTATTTATACTTCATGAGTAAGTTTGCTATTCTTCTCGAATCGCCTACGGTCTCGAACTGAAGCTTCTCTTTTCTGCAGCGTTCTGAATTTCAGTTTGATTCTTCACCCACATGCGGAGGAGGACGCTGACGGCGATGTAGATGATGATGAAGATCACAATGATGATGACGATGCGGTTTTCAGATGCTGGGAAACGGTGCCACGTCACTGATAACATCATGCTAGGTTTGGCCTTACGTTCACTAGGTGTCATTTATTTTTCCTTGAATGTTTTAATCTCCAAAACTCCAGAGGCTAAAACGGGAAAACGAGTATTTCCAGTTTTTCAGGTCTAAGAAGCGTTAGCAAGGATGCGATGATATTACAGGCTGTGTAGTCCGGACCTGCTTACTGCCAGACGCAAGCGCAAAAATCCTGTAGGAATCCTTCACTGTGCTGTGTAGCTATCTGTGTGACTGGGCGTGTCCCAGGTGTTGTCCGCAGTACTGAGGAGAGAGCAGCTGCCTGACCACACTGATCACTTTCAGCAACAGCACACATCTGATAACGTCATGTGGTCTTAAACGACACGCCTCACGTCTCTGCACTAATCGCTTCTAGGTCCGTGTCGTTCTGTTCACGGCTAACGCTTAGCTACTAAGCTAACTAGTGTATAACACGAGGCCGAATCCCAAATCCCTCCCTAACCCCTGATCAAGGGCACTACTGGGTGTGTGGAACAATAATAGGTACTAGTTAAATAGTTAATGTTATTATATAACAATAATAGTGAAATAAGAAGTGCTGCTGTGTTTACAGCTGATGCCGGTGAGCGTCCATTCTGATTAAACGCCACTTGCTGAACTCCTTGAGTAGGAATTCCTGGGCTCTCTTATTTTCCAGGAAGTTTTTCCTCCGTCATCACAGCACTGAGCTCAAAACATTTAAGACAATCCGTCCAGGTTAATAGAAAGACGCCTGCACTCTAAAGAGCCCATAAATAATACAACGGGAGTCATCATCATCACAGGAAGTCGTGGCGGTGTAACATCCTGTAGAGGTGATTAAACTATTATATCACACAAACCTGCTGCCTGTTGCTCGAGCGCGAGCGCTGTACTTAAAGGCGGAGGGGATTTAGACAATTAGCAGAGTTGATTGTTGTCCAAAAGACTGTCTGAGTGCAGCAGATTAGATGAAGAGAATTAGGTCAAAGTGCTGAAGAGAAACAGGGACAAGGAAAAGAGGTGCAGAAGAAGGAGGAGGAGGATGAAAGGAAATGAGGTCAGGAGCTTATAAATGTAACTGCGATATATCCGTGCCATTTTGAGGAAATCTGAGGCGTCAGGCCTTAAACGTTATGCTGTAGTAACATGACGCAATAATAAAAATCACCTTGTTCAGCGCACCTCTCCCCCTCCCCCCTCCCCCTCCCCCTCCCCCCTCACTGCAGGTGTGCATTTCTGAATGTAGACGTGTCTGACTCAGACGTCTACGTCTCCATCCACCCTTCCCTTCCCTTCCCGTCTCTCTCTCTCTCTCTCTCCGCTCTGGTTTAATGAGGAACACACTCATTACTGATCAGAAGGATTTGGGAATAAATCCTGACTCGTCTCTCAGACAGATTTCTTTGTTTTTAATCCCCAATCCCAGCTGTTACACCACGCCGAAATCAGATTAACAACCCTGAAGATGCTTTGTGTCCAAATTAGTCACTTTAGCCCGAATTATTTAAATGACTCATGAAGGAAATGGGGGGAAAAAAAAATGAACTGTCTATTGATAGTAATATTACTCTTTACAGTAAGTATAGAGCCAATCATGTTTCAAATGAATTAGAAACCAGTGGCTCTGGTAATCTGGAAAATGTTCATAATTAGTCATGAGTCATCAGCTCTCTTCAAGTCAGACGATCCAGTCGAGGTAAACGTCATCATCAGGAGTTTCAGGAGAGAAAGAAAACGTTGATGCTGGTGTGATAAGGTACTGAAAGCAAAAGTCTCATTAATGTGTCACATGCAGTAATGATAAAGGACGGGATAATTATATATTATAATCAAGAGGATTCCTTATTCTTTCTTGAGAACATGGCTGTCTTGGTTCTTAATAGTTTCATGAAATAAGCGACCGCAGTGGTGTTTGTTTGTTTAAACATTACATTGTCATTACCAGGAACGTCCTCCTCATTCGTGGTAAGAAGCAAATGATTTATTGTCTGATTTCTAGTGCACCGGTGGCACTGTGCTCAAACACTATGTTTTATTCCCATGTTCTTGGCCGCTCACAGCCACACTCTCTTTTTGTGTAGATTCTGGTTTAGACAAATTGCCTCCACAGTAAACACACTAGTGACACATACCATAATCGATGAAGAGCGGGTTTGAGAATAAAGTTTCGTCATCCGTATTTTTAGCCTGACTGCAAAATCTATAAAGTATAAATCCTGGTCTGGTGGTCGGTGCATCCCGAGTCTATCCTGGGAACGTTGGGTGTGACATGGGGACACTCTCTGGATGGGGATCTGGCAAATATGGTATGGATCCTTGTACACTTGACTGCCAAAGTTTGGTACATTTGTGCAATGTGAACACTCTTGCGACGACATGAAGCATTATACCGAGCTCAGATCCACTTCAAAGGGGGGGGGGGGGGGAGGGGGGGGTCTGGAGCAAAGGTACGGTGTGGCCCAAATGAGAGAGCCAACTGTACCCGAACATGGAAGTGGAAATCGGCATCATTAGCATCGTCAGTCTCCTCCAGAACCTTGTCTCGACCCATATGACCTCCACAGCCATAGTTGATCAAGTAGGAAGACATGCAGGAGTGTTGCTGTTGATGGTTTTTCCAAATGAGGATTAAGATTAGGCATAGCACAGACCTTGTCTTCCTTGTTTGTCTTTACTGGTGGCTCACAATGTGGTGCATGCAACTAGATGCATACACCATATGCTGTATCAGAGAGATTAAAAATGAGGAAACGGGATAACCAGGAGGAAACTCACAAAGGTCACCCTGAGGTCAGGATCGAACCGGTGGCTGAGGCTCTAAGTCTGAGGCAGTAAGTCTCCCGCGCGCCTTCTCTGGACAACTAGGAGTTAAAACGTGTGGCATCTGCCCTATATAGCATCACAATGCTGCTGGTCATCAATCTGCTGTTTTGGGGACAGAAAGCATGAAGTCATTCACCGCAGAGGTTTTTATTCCACACTGAGGGTGGATGATGTGCTAAGGCTGAGCCGATTAAACGCAGATATTCTCGTTGACGTTTTCAGACACAGAGGTGTGAACTTTGTGGCTTTTGTCAGCGCACTGCAGCTTCCCTCTCTCACTAGCACCTGACTTTGCGGAGTGTGAGAAAGTTCAGATTCTCAGGTTGGCATTAAAACAAAACTGCCTGCAGAGCTTTCCCACACTCCGCAGGTTATTATAACGCTCTCCAATAAAGGTGCGCGGCCAGGTCTCTCCTCTCCCGTTCTTGTGCATGCGGTCTCGCGATTATTTGTATATTGTTGATATTGTTGTATTCAGAGGTCTTTTCGAGGGTGCGTTTGCACTGACCAGTGCTATACAGGGAGATGAAACCAGAGAGAATGCAAAGTTGATGAAAACCGCAGGGTTCACACCTCTGTCTTTCAAAATGACATCGGAGGAAGTGTACCAAGATGAAGGTTAGTGTTTCGTATAGCGCTTTAGCACATCAAGCGATTGAAACCTGGACTCAGGCCCAAGAAAGCAAACCTCACAGTGACATGTTGTTCTTTGTGAGCGTGACAATTCTGGCTTGGCAACAGAACAACTTCTACAGTAGTTTGGGCATTTTGTTTTCACAGCTTTGCTGTAGGAGTCATGTATCATCAGCACCTCTTGGCACAGTGCGTGGCCAGTTATTGTGCAGTTATCTATGTGTTTGTTTATTTGTTTATTTATTTATTTACTTTTCATTTCTGCACATCAGGTAGTTTAACCTGCCTCAGGATGTGAGAATCACCTTTGTTATTTCACACTGCAGTCAGGTGTCACGACTGGAAACAAATCAGAGTCCGGACCTTACACCTGTACAGAAAGAAAGAAGTGCTTGACATTTAAGAGTTCTTGGTAGTTGGTAATCTAAACCAGTTAAAGAAGAACATATAATCACCAGTAAACTGGTTTCATTTGATTTTATTCTATTTATTTATTTATTTTTTAATTCCAAAAGTATTCTCAGCCACATTTGTACTATCAAGCCGCTGCACGTTACATGTGAACGCCCGTGACGTGGTCAGGATTCAGACGTGTGATCACCTGACGGTGGAGTGAACACCAAAACAGCTCGATCCTACACGCACTGCTGCTGAGTTTTGGATTGTGATTGGTTAGGAGGTGTTGATTAGTGCAGCTGAACCCACAGGTTTCTATTAATATTAATTGCGTACACAAGGAACTGCGTAAGTGACAGCAGAAACTCACAGACGTTCCACAACATTAAATGCAACCACAAATGGGCAAAAAGTAAGGCATGTTTTTCTTCTTCGGATGTGAAGCAGACGGTCTGATCCTGTCTCCGGCGTACTGAGACAACGTCGTACCTTGATGGTGTCCAAGCTCTAGTGAGACACTGGGACAAGTGCATCAGTGTATCAGGAGATGATATGGAGAAATGAAGGGGATTTTTAGTCTCAGGACTGTGTTATTCTGTACAACCAAAAGTCCCGCTTTGACTTGAACACCATTTGAAGTAATTGGAACAAAATGGCACTCTTGTAGAATAAAACACCAGAGCTTCATCACAGCTCTCTGTCACTTTTCAGTTCCTCTTCCTCATTACCAGTTAATTGGCAGCACTAAGAGATGGCTTTTCAGTTCAGGTGCTTCATGCTTCACTAGCTGTGATGCTGGCACTGGCTTGTGCGGTAGACTTAATAATGGGCATTTATTTTCACTTCTGCGTTTGTTGAAACTCGGCTCGGAGCCAACGACGGTCTTGTGAATTTTGGTCTCGTGTTTTTGTGTTTTTATGCCGAGGCTGATCATTTTGCAGAGGTTCTTTGGAATGGAAACAGCAACAAAAAGCACTTTCCTTAATTTGAAACTGGATATTTGTTGATACACTCAAGTCCACAACTGTTGCTTGGTTTCTTGGAACAGACGTGGAGTGAAGGAATTGCTTTCATGCACATTAAGCCTACGTGTACATGACACATATGCGTTTTGTGTTTCTGCATGGCTCTGGAGACTCGTGAGAAAAAAGACAAAAGGATCAGCAGACGGTTTGTTTGTTTGTTTTTCAGTAAGAAAGTGGGCTGAGCTTCGGATTTTGTCCAGATTTAAATCGCAGCTTGTGATTTCAGTTTTGGAAAAAGATTGATGCCAGTTTAAAGATAGCTTTGTAAGAAACGAGACTTCTTCAGAAACCGATTCGGGTTTCTCCATGAAAAATGAAGAGTTCAGTTTCTGTGTTTGTTTGTGTCTAGGGGTAGCGAGAACAAGAAAACGGTCTTCATGCTACAGTACACTTCATTTAGAAAATAAAAGGAAAATGCAATGAGTGAAAAAGAAGCGTGATGATTTCTCCCGAGGTGATTTGCAGTGTAAGATTTTATGTAAGAAAGTAACGAGTTTCGAAGAAGTTTGAAGTTTGGGTTAGAAGTGCAGGTCAGCCAACAAAGCTGGACGATTATTTGAAGGTCCAGGGGGGAAAGTTTTGAGTCTTGGTATCGAGTCAAACACAGAAGAACAACGTCAGAAGAAAGAGGAACAGTGGTCGGAGCGACGGGGGTAGATTTTACAGAGTAGTTGCTCAATGCTATAAAAGTCCAGCACCTCCATCCTACAGACGCAGCACGGGGGCCAGGGGATTATTCTGTCTGGCGCAATAGGGGCTGGCGAACATGAAGCTGTGTTACAGGAACTGGACCACCATAGTGTGCAAACTGATCCCGAACAACTGCATGTTTACGGTCAAGCTGTCAGACGGCACCACTGGTTTGGCCTTCTGGATTTCAGACTGAAGAGGAGAACGTCACTTCCTTGTCCTTCAACAATCCTAAAAGAAATGCCAGTAACACAAGATTTTTAAAAAAATAATAAATTCTGTCATCTCAAAAACTTTCTGTGGGCCAAAATCCAAGCATCCAAAACATTAAATCTTTAACGTTAAAGAGTTCTTTGACTTGTTTGTCTGGGGAAGCCCCGTTGAGTGAGAGACATTCACAAGCACACAAAGAGCCCTTAATTATCCAAAGACCCCATGAGGGACCTTTTTTTTCCCCAAGACCACAGAGCTGGAACTTGGGGATTTCCATGCAGATCTTTTGTTAGGCTTGGTTGAGGGAGAAGAGTGGATTTAGTATTTAAGACCAGTGGTGGAAAAGATGAAGTAGGAGGCATCGCATGTTTGAGTTTAACGCTATACCGCTTATCCTGTGTACAGGGTTGCGGGGGGGCCTGGAGCCTATCCTGGGAGACTTTGTCCATGACGAGGGGTACACCCTGGACAGGTGCCAATCCATCGTAGTGCACACACACACACACACACACACACACACACACACACACACACACACACACACACACACACACACACTCACTCACACTATGGGCAATTTGGGAACACCAATTAGCCCACATAGCATGTCTTTGGACTGTGGGATGAAACTGGAGTACCCGGAGGAAACCCACCAAGTACCCACCAATGGAGAACCTCCACACACACACACACACACACACACACACACACCTGTGGCGGGAATCAAACCCTCACCCCTGAAGGTGCGAGGCCACAGAGCTGACCACCGTACCACTGTGCTTTATACAGTTACATCTAAACATAATCACAGCAAAAATCTCTCTCTCTCTCTTTCTCACTCGTTTAATTTTATATCATTTGCAAGCTGCTGTCATGACCGGGGTATTTCTTTACATCTACAAACAAAAAGATGTAAAGACAAAAGAGTGTGGAAAAAAATGTAAAAAAAAAAAAAAAAAAAATGGTGGAATTTTTTTTTTTTAAAGTGAAAATTAAATTTCACTTCACTGCAAATAATAATCAAATGAATTAATTTGTATCAAATAAAAATATTAAACACCCTTAATGTAGTCACGTTTATCTGGCATCACTGATTCAAAATCTAATCAAATCAACCAAATGTGTTTTATTTTATTCTAAGGTTTTTACTCATTTCAATCCTCAAATAGTTTTATTTAAAAACTTTAAAGCTGAAAAATGAGGTGAAGAATCTAAAAAAGAATGAAGCATTTCATAGTTCAAGTAATTGAATCACGTTTAATTAGTATCACGCTTTCCGTCAGTATAACAAAGCAGCGTTACAGAAATAAAAATGAAGGAAAATGTAGCCGGTATCAGTGTGTTCCTGATGAGCGAGCTGAGTGACGGTGCTGAGGGGAAAAAACACTTCCTGAGACGAACATGAGGAGGAAACCTTAAGAGGAACGTAAAGATCAATGCATCTCCTTGTTGATTATTTTGCTCTTATAATAAAAAGAAATGATATATTAATAATATCTAAGCTAATTTTTTTTTTTTTTTTAAAATACTAGTTTTACATCAAATACAAACTATAAATCAAAAACAAGACGTGAATGTTTTTTTTTTTTTCTTTGACATGACGATGGTGTGTTTCTATCGCTTCAGCTGGATGTAATCGTGATCACTTAAACACTGAAGAACAGATAAAGACATTTGTCTGTCAGGGTGGAATGTTAAAGTTCCTCTTTCAGAAAGGGTTTAAAGTAGAACTTTATTAACAAACTGGTCCAGTTAATCACGCCGTGAGCTCATGAGCACTGGGTGGGTTTTTTTTTGTTTTTAGCTCTCTGAGTGTTTAGAAGTATAAGGGTCGTCCTCTGAGTGCTGCTGGTCTGAAGCTGATGTGAGCGAGAGGCGGCTCGTGACCGAGCGTGTGATGGAGTTACACAAGCACATGAGCTAATGGCTCACGCTTTGTCCCAAATCTCCAGCTTTATTTGGAAATACTTAACAATACACTTGTATTATCACTCTCTCTCCTTCTGTGTGTCGTGTGTGTCGTGTGTGTGTGTGTGTGTGTGTGTGTGTGCTGGTAGCGATTCTGAAGTATTTCCACTGAACTACCCCTGAATTACCAGGTAAGATCAGCACTCATACCACACCCTTACAATCTTCTGCATCTTTTCTGTAACATTTTTCTCACTTAATTCAGGATAATCGGCGATGTGACAGCGAAGTGAGAGCCTGACACCTCATGCAGAGGAAAAACACCGTAACATGGTTACTGTAGTGAAATGTGTGTAAAATTTGCGGAAGTCTCCGGTGTCGGTGCTTCGTAACGAGCAGGAAGATTGCGCTTTGTGATTTCTCTCTAACATGAAAAGACCGAAAAAATACAAAATCGCTTGTGCACCTCAGCATGTGTATGTATTACGAGCTGTGGTTATTTTTAGACTTCAACCTGTGGAAGCTGCTGCAACGTTTTCAGCGTTGTGAGGTCACCATACGGTTGTACAAGCAGAGAAAATTCCAGGTGAAAATTTCATGTTTGAGTAAACAGCTGTTTAGGAAATGATGAGTGTGTTGTGATTTATGAAGCAGGTTTGAACAAGACTTTAAGAACATTGCGCAATCCTGCATTATTAGCGTTTGTTGTGGTTTGTTCGTTATAACGTTTTTTTTTTTTTCTTTTTTTTTCTTCTTCTTTAATGCATTTGCTCTTGATCGTGTATGTCACATCGCTCTTCTCAAAACTTGCTTAACCCTGAAAAGCCAAATTGTGTAACGGGGACCTTTTATGCAAATGCACAGTTTAGTCATGTTTGGACATTCAGACGGTACTGCAGAGAAGGCTCCGAAATAAAAAAAAAAGAGGAAAAAAAAAAACATTCCCTGTTTTTTTGTTATTTTTGTATTGGCCAGGTTTAAACAAATAAATTAGAAGGGCCCATCCCCAGCTTGTTGTTCAGTTCTTCGGAGGGGCGTGGCTCTCCAGGAGCTCGTTGACGTACACCGATCGGCCATAATCAACACTGACACCATCTAGGATTTTGGTTCCCCTTACGCCACTGGGAAAGCTCTATCGCCTTTGCAGGGCGTCTTGGCTGGGGCGCTGTGGTGTCTGGCACCAGGATGTTGGCGAATGGATCCTTTGGGTCCTGTGGGTTGTGGGTAGGGGCCTCTCTGGTGTATCCCATGGGACTCAATCAGGTTGGGATCTGGGGAGTTTGAAGGTCGAGTCTATGACATTGGGATCTTCACCCCTTAGGCCTTGTATGCAGTGGGCTATGGTGTATTTGATGTTGTGGTGCCTTTTTTGGTAGACAGGAAACGGTACATTTGGAGGAGGAGTCAAACCACAAGATTATCAAAGTTTGAGTTTTAAACATGCCTCACTGAGAGCGCTCCATTGCTCCTAAGTTGGCATGACCTCAATCAGCCTATTAATAGTTATTCATTTGTCAGGTCCTGGTATGAATTTATTTAAATGATAGAGTAAATACATATTTTCGTTTAGCTTCTATTAAGTTTGCAGTCTTTAAAAAAAATCTAGATGTTAGATGTCTTTTATCTCACGGCTGGCGCAGACCTCATGGCAGATTTTGCTTTGGCACCAGCTGAGACCCGTTGGGCCGTGAGGTCCTAAGCCTCCTCCCAGACTGTCTGATAATTAGAGAAATTAGCGCAGCAGGACGAGTGATACGCTTCCTCTCCATGAGCCATGCGGCCTGAGCCATATGGCAGCCAATTTACTGACCGTTTCACTAAACAGGCTGGATTAGCGCTGGCACCTTAACACACACACACACACACACACACACACACACACACACACACACACTGGATACACACTTATCCAGTATCTGTTTAACTACCTGAATGAGTGTGCTCATGTTATATATGAAAATAAAACAATAGGAAAAGTAAATACAGTGAATCTGTCGATCAGTTCCGTCTCAGCCGGTGTCTCTGCTCTACGCTCATCTTTGACTGGACAACGGTGCTGGCAAATCTCCCAGGAAACAACCAATAACACTTTATCTCATACCTTCATAACTCAGTGACATTTTCAGTAACTGATTACACATGATTACGGTGCAAAGTAAAAGTACAACAACACAAATGAAAACAAACAAAAAACCACCGCCAAGGAATCCCCATAAATATGTGCTGCCGCATGTGGACGATGACAGTAAAATCACACCCTGAGAGATTAGTTTAGCTCCTGAGAATAAATCATGAATACAATAAATTCCTGAGCTTGCCGCCGGTATGCGATATGGAATCTGTTCTGTAGAAATACATCACTGTTGGTCGCGATCGTCTTAATTAAATACCCAAACGTAAGCACGTCACACTTGGACCACACTGCTGCGTCAATAAAAAGTCACCACGTGCTTTTAACTAAGCAAAATGTTAAGAGACTTCCATTGAATAATTACTGCAGTTACCAATACAGTTTAGCTGCAACAAGTTATTTTACCCTAATCGATGCAGTGGGGAGTCACGTTATTGTCCTGTATCAAGCAAAGAAAAAAAAAAAACAGCTAAAGAGATTGCTGAAACGTCTAAAATTGGGGTAAAAACTGTAAACCACATTAATAAAACCTGTAAGGATAGTGGTGGAGCATCATCCTTGAGTAAGGAGGCTTAGGATGCTAAGGTTACTTGCTAGCAGGCGAAAAAAAATCAGAGCTTGGAGCGATGGAAAATGGTCATGTAACCTGATGAGTCCAGATTGAGCCAATTCCCGGGCGATGGACGTATCCATCATGCAAAAAAAAACAAAAAAACATTTGAAATAAAGAATAAACGAGCATTAAAAATGTATTTCTTTTCTAAGTCCAGTCTTTGTTACTTGCCACAGGATCTGATAAGCGATATGCTTTCTAGAATATCAGATCCAAAAGTTTTATTTCTTGCTGGTGTCATCATCATTAACACGCTTAATGTAGTATACATACATTATACATCCAAGTTAGTTACAGTGAGTAGGTGGTAAATACGTTAGACTTTCATTTAAACTCTCTAATCTTTCAAGATCCTATGAAAAAAATAAAAAATAAAAAAAAAAGGAAGGGAAGTGATTTATCCCAGTTCATGTAAAAGGACACGATTCCCACACACTCATTCGCTTATTTTCTCTTTTGCAAGTGAAGTGTGTTGGAGAGAGAATGTTGACCTGCGGACAGCCCTTCTCCTCGTCCTGCTCCACATTCCCGGTGTTTTCCGGATGTAGGACAGAGGGGGCGTGTGAGGCTAAAAGCAGATTGCTCATTAACCGTACGAGTGTGTGATGTCACAGCCCTGATCGACCATCTGCTCTTTGTCTTCAACACACATTTACATTACGAGACAAAGTGACGGCTGGGCTGGCACAGATCTCCTCGGTCTAAATCCTGAGAGTCACATGACCGCAGGTATTTCCGGATTGGATAGTCACGGACGCTCAAAAGCCTGGCACGAGCTGGATGCTGACAGTCACAGTGGCAAAGAGGACGAGAGGCAGAAAAAAAAAGTACGGAAAGAGAATCGGATTTGGGAAGTGAAGAAAAGATTGAGGATGTTTCTGTGACTGAAGAAGAGAGAGGAACGAGGGATGACATAACCGAAGGCATGAAGATTGAGCAACGGAACGAGCGTCAAGTAAGTGGAAAAGTACCTCTGGGTGATTGGAGTTGTCCTGGTAAACTGAGTGCATTTCTAGCACCGCGTCAGGTCATTAGATTGAAAGTGTAAAAGTGGGTTTATAAACATGAGTAACACAAACAATACCAATCATATGACAATCACAAGTCAGGCTCATAATCTGCTATATTTAATCTGATCCTCTGGCCGGGTCAGCGTTGTCCTTGTCCTTATACAGTATGATACGGTACTTCTCTCTAGTTTCATATTGCCTTTCCTTCTCATGACGCTTAACAAGTTTATCCGCCCTTCAGTGGTTTATGTCCGTACCTTTTCTAACTGGCAATCAAATAATGAAATAAAACTGGACACGGTAAAGAAATTGTTTATACCATTAATGAGTCACAGCCCAAACCCAGCAGAGTTCTTCAAATGAACAGCGCCACCTTTAGAAGGTGCTCCTCTAACCTCACACACTCTAATATTTAATTCACCTTCGTTTACTTCTGATTGTGCGAGAATGATTCCTCATGTTCTCAGAACCTCTCTTTCATGATTCGAGTCCTGGAATATGGACGTCCCATCAGGCCTTTCTTCTGACGTGTCTCGCTAACAAGTGTTTTTTTTTTTGGACACACAGCTTTTTAGGTCTGTGACTTCTCATTACAATATAAGTGTGTGTGTGTGTGTGTGTGTGTGTGTGTGTGTAAATACTTTTACTATTAAGCACAGCTCTGACTTCGACCGGACATCTTTTTTAAACCATGCAACTTCACCGGGAGTGTAAGTGATCCCCCATCACGCTCATCCAGGATGTGTTTTCTTTCCTCTGTGAAGTCGATGCTTCAGCACTTACCTCCCGCGGTTTAATAATGCGTCGGAGACAGTTCTTAACCCAATTCTTATCTCTTTAATGTTTCCCTTGGTCAACTTTTAAAACTGTGACATTAATTAAACACGGCCTTTGTAATTTTTATTTTTATTACAGAGAGTTAAAGAACAGAATCAGGAACCGGTAGAGGAGATGAAGCTGGAGCCGTGTCTCAGGACCACGAGGAAGTGGCGTGAGGTGGATTCTGCTCTTAACTCCACCCACGTGGTCCCGGCCCAGCCGCCTCACCCTGGCATTGATGCCATCAGAGCCATGGCCTCCATCCCACCCAGCCTGAACTTCCAGTACGGCTCTGACCGCGAGGTGAGAACTACAGTCCTGATGAAAACGAGGAAGCCCCTCTGTCCTGTCCTGAACTTCACTATATTGACAATTACTCTTGCTGTTACTACAGAAATGATTCATGTCTATATTAATATAAACCGGTGATTTGCTGCTGCATTACCGTCAGACTTGCTGTTATGGAAAATCAATCGACCTACTGACCAACATTGTTGGGGGACGTTTCTTTTTAAAGTCACTAATTACATTACAAAATTACCGTCTTCAAAAAGTAATCCGTTTCGCGCGGTGGCCGTAAGTACGGTTCATCATGATTCACTCGCTACATCAAAAAAGTCATCCGAGTTACTCTAACGCGTTACTTTGTTTTGCGTTACACCCAACACTGCTGACCAATCAGATTCATGATATTCATTCCAGCTCCGTCAAAGAGTCGTGTGTGTGTGTGTGTGTGTGTGTGTGTGTGTGTGTGTGTGTGTGTGTGTGTGTGTGTGTGTGTGTGTGTGTGAGACACAGAAATCAGAGAAACCAAAGGCCAACAGGTGACATGCCTGCTGATTCATCTTTAATCGCATCAATTCACTCTCTCTCTCTGTCTGTCTCACACACACACACACACACACACACACACACACACACACACACACACACACACACAGTCTCCCTATTCTCACTCTCTCCCACTCTTCTGAGTTTCACTATCGATCCACATCCTACCACTTTTTTCATTCTCTGTATCACCTGCTGAGAAAAAAAATGAGTGTGTAAACACATAGTCTATTGTGTGTGTGTGTGTGTGTGTGCTGATGCTCATTGTTACCTGCTCTGTGTATTTGCGTTATGATGTGAAGCAGATTAGCACTGCTGGATGACTTTCACTCTATCTGCCCTTTGCGTGTTTGTTTTTTGGGGTTTTTTTTTCGCGCTCTTGGCTGCGGTTGTCTTCTCTTCCTTCCTCCTCCATGCACACTCTCTCTATCTATTTATCTATCTCTATCTCACACATTATCTCTCGTACACACACTCTATCTCTTTCATGCAGGCTAATTTATTATTTGTTTTAATAGATGACAGACCGCTCCTCTCTCTCATCCTCAGTTATTTTTGCGTCTCGCCCTGCAAAATGTGTGAACTTGTGGTCTTCAGTTTAGTCAGGGTGTGAAGTCTGGCGTGAAAAACACACACACACACACACACACACACACACACACACACACACACACACACACACACACACACACACACACACACACACACACATTTGTCTTGCTATCCTTGTAAGGACCTTTCAGTGACGTTCATTGCGGACCAACTTACTGAGACGAGACACAAGGTCAAAATGCGTGAACTTTCCTATCTTTGTGGGGACGTTTGGTCCTCACAAAGATATAAAAACATGCCAAAACGCACATCTCTGCCCACACACACACACACACACACACACACAGACGCAGCAGTGCCCGTTAATATTTTGCATAGGAAAAAAAAAAAATCACACTTTCACCAGACAGGCGCTTCTCTGTTCTTTTTTATGTGTGTGAAAGTTCAAGACCCAAAATGAAAAACTGCTGTATAAATAAAAATCATTATTATTATTATTATTATTATCATCATTATTATTATTATTATTATCATTATAAATATTAACTGTAACACTGAAGGGGCCCTGTACTGCAACCACACCCACTTTCATCTCTCTTCCCTTTTTCTCTTTCCTTTTCCTTTTCTTTTCTGACTCGCTCATGCAAACGTTCACAAGCTTCATGGGAGAACTAGCAAGTGAAACCTTTTCGAAAGGTGGTCACGTTTTATAATTTCACACGCCAAATAATAATAGCAAAAAAAAAAAAAAAAAAGCATTGACGGTAATTCATAAAGCAATCGTGTCAGGTTTCACACTTCCCATCCGAAAGCAAACCTTTTTCCTCTCGTGGTTTCCCTTCACATCTGTTCTGTGAAAGCGCCGACTGGGTGCTTGTGAAGCGTGTGAACTTCTTCCTGGAAATCCCACAATCCTTTCATCCTCCTGATCCTTGGACAGCCCCTGAAAACTCGCCCGTGCAGATCCGGGAAACCGTCTGGGACAAAAGTGTGTGGCTAAATTCTCATGCACAGTGTTTTCAGGCTTTTCTGACAGCTGTATCCACCCAAATCTTAGAACTTAAACATTCCTGGTGTTCCTGAAGGGTTCTTTGTAAACTCAACCCGTATAAAAGGTGCGGTTCCACCTGCACTGTCAGATATAAAGGCACCACACTGTACATGTGCTTGTTGGACCATAAAAGTGACCTTTTAACCTCAAAGTGTCCTCAAGGTCACATGATGTGCCGTTGGATTGTTAAAAGTAAATTGTATGAAAGAAGGTCTGACCCTGGGGCACAAATACCTGTTCAACCCTCACCAACTTGGGATTTCCACACACACACACACACACACCCACACACACACACACACACACACACACACACACACACACACACACACACACACACACAC
>CM059222.1:837500-902500 GCA_030347435.1 Clarias fuscus | reverse complement strand
TCAAATCAGTTGTTCCTAAAATGCTGTTGTCTTTTCTCTTTTACTGGTTTGTGAATGATTGTGTGTAAACGGGTGTTATCTCTTTCAGAGGTGAAACCATGAAAGAGTATCTTTCTCACACTCAGACATCCTGCCAGACAATAGCCTTTAGTGTGACCGTTTCCTGCTCTATTCACTGCTCAGACAGAAAGAGAAAGAGAGTGCGTGTGTGTATTGTGCTCACATATTTATTATGATGATTGTGCGCCGACGGAGTGACTTTTGAGCCTATGACTCTCTCTCTCTCTCTCTCTCTCAATCTCTCCCACTCTCCTCACACAATTGCGTTTAAGAGTTGGAACGTCCCTGTCCAGGAAGCTTCTCCCATCGAGCTTTGTTTGACATTCCTCAAAGCTTCTTTCTCTGAAAAGTTTCACGTCACGCTGGTTGGTTTACAACTTTTACTTCCTGAATTGAGATTCAGAGAAGTCTAATGAGTAAAAAAAAAAAAAAAAAAACAGACTTAGTCACATCCACAGCATTTTATTTCTTGTTTCCTTCCCGTAGTACCATGAACTGGACAGACATAAAAAAAAAAATTTAAAAAAAACGTGTGACAGGGTGGATGGGCTGGAATTTTTTTTTCAGATCATCTGAGAAAGGCTTGGCATGTGAATACTTGATTGCTATGTTAGAAATTTTGAGGGAATTCCTAAAGCAGGGGTCATGAATTAGTTATGAAAATAATTGTTTAGTCCAGAACCTGCATTCTCCTTCCCCGTTTTTGACTTCTTTGCATTTGGTAACTCCGTCTGGTTGACCATTTTCACTTTCCTATATGACAGTGCACGCTGCCCGTAAAGGATTTGTTCACATCAGGTTTGGGGAAGCAGCCTTTGACCACAAGGGCAATAATCTGTTTTTGTAATCTCCTTCCTGCCTCTGTGAGAATGTGAGTGGATGATGAAGCCGCACTCCATGATATGGCATTTTTGTTTGAGACGCATCTTATTTGCGGCTTGGTGGTTTTCTGTTTACCTGCTCGGTATGGATGGGATTGTGTGGCTTTCATCGTCATCCTAGTTCCTTGTCATATGTGTCAGCGACTACTGTTGCTGAGGTCGTGATAAAGGATTTTTTCTTTCCCTGTGGTTAAAGACATCTGCTGACATTGTGAGTCAGCACAGTTTCTGACCGAGAAGTATGACTGCTCTGCTTGGCGTCTGTGTTCTCATACACACACGCCCACTGAAACGCACACACAGTGAGTTGTGCACACCCGTGAACTCCCACACACTAGTAATCAAGGTGATGTGTGATAGCAGTACTGACTCTACATCAGATAGAAACCGTTGCTATATATCTCCTCTTGTCAAACCAAAACTGAAACAACTGCCGTTTACCATAAGTGAGGCCACGAGAGAGAAGGCGATGAGTAGGTGTGTGAAGGCCATGGTGTTTGTTGCTGTGCCTCTGATGTTTTTCTTCCTTTCTCCATTGTAGAACCCTTTGGTGGTGATGTGAGTGAGGCTGACCTCCAGAAGCACCTACCTCAGTGGACCCGCCGTCCCAAACAGGCATCGCACCTTCACAGCCTTCACAGGCAGGAGGAGCTAACGAAAGAAGGAAAGAACGAGGTTGAAGAAGCTGATGAGAAAATTGATGTGGAGGCCATTGAGCAGGACACGCCACCCAGCTCTCCAGATCAGCACTTGATGGACTCCAGCAAGAAGTTTCCTGAGGAGAGCACACACAGATTACATCCTAAGCTTGTTTCCCAGTCGTGCCCTGACCGAGACCTTCCACAGTATCCCCAGACCTATTACAGCCCCAGAGAAGACCTGACCCCATACCCTGCTCTGCCATACCACTTTTTGCCTCCTTTTGACCCTCATTACCCCCAAATTATTCTTAGCCCTTACACACCTTCCCTCCCTTCTTTGCCGCCTCCGAGAGGACCATTTGACTACGGCAATGTGCTGACAAGTGAAGCACTGCCTTTTTCTCAGCCAGGCCTGCGCCCTGTAAATCGTCCTTACCCTGACCTATATCCTCATGAGCGGGCAGCAAATACGTCACCTCCACAGGGTGCCCGGGCCACCCCCGAACTCTCCCCCCTCATGAAGCAATCCACAGCGTCTGACCATCCTTGCGAGGAGGCCATCAACCTCAGCATGGCGGCTACACCGAAGATCAACTCTCTGACATCATCTCCATCATCATCGGTGTCACCCCAAGGTCCGGGGTACAAGTCGCTGCCGTACCCACTAAAGAAACAGAATGGAAAGATTAAGTATGAATGCAACGTCTGCTTCAAGACCTTCGGTCAGCTGTCCAACTTGAAGGTGTGTGACATAGATATTCTTCTGCAGTGACTCAAAGAGGTGTAACCATAATGAGGTTCTAGCCGGTTCTAATTAACATGTCTTTGTTTTCTTTTGCAGGTTCACTTGAGGGTGCACAATGGAGAGAGGCCATTTCAGTGTCTGTTGTGTAAAAAGAGCTTCACCCAGCTGGCACACCTACAGAAACACCATCTTGTCCATACTGGAGAGAAACCCCATGAGTGTCAGGTGAGAGAGAAAGAAAATATAATGAAAGTGACAGTGATCATTTGTAACTGAGTAATGAGAAATAGTTAGAAAAGAATGTTGATGAATCTATAAGAAAGTGAGAGGAGTAGTGTGTGTGTGTGTGTGTGTGTGTGTCACACGATGACACACCGGAGGCATTGTTAATCTGCAGGTACTTTCACCTTAGTCCTGAAGCAACCCTTTAATAGAGCCATGACTTTGTTGTCCATTAATCCAAAAGGGCGTGACAATGGCGTCAGTCTGAGTCCTTTTTACGTATGTCTCAGACGCACCCGCTAGGTGTATAGAAGCTCAGTGCAGATGAAATAAAGATGTCTGAGGTGCCATAAAGAGGACACTGCCATAAAGCTTTTGGTTTGCTGCTCCTGTTTCTGAGCTGTTACAGCCTGGCTTCCATAATTGGTTTGGTTTAAATAACAAACAATAACAAACATGGTTTCTGTTGACTGTCCCACAGGTGTGCCAGAAGCGTTTTAGCAGCACCAGCAACCTGAAGACTCATCTGCGCCTACACTCAGGAGAGAAGCCCTACCAGTGCAAAGTATGTGGCACCAAATTCACACAATACATCCATCTGAAGCTGCATCGCCGCATGCACAGCTCGAGCGAGCGACCTCATTGCTGCCCGTTGTGTCACCGTGGCTTCCTCCATCACTTTTCTCTCAGGCTCCACCGTCGATCGGGATGTTGCGCCACCAGTCGACGGCCCGAAAGTCCCGAGCTGAGGCACGCTGCTGAGATACTTGAGCGATTCGACGTCAGCGCCGAGGCTGAAGCTCTCGCAGAGAATTCGTCAGAGACCGAAGTCCAAGCTGCTCTGGATAGGTGGCTGGAGCTGGACGATCAACCCAAACCCAGCCACTTCAAAGCTTCTCATCCTGACCTGTTGAAAACCTCGGGACTGATGCAATGGCAAGAGAGGGCCAGCGTTGTGCGGTTCGGTGGGGAAGGAAGAGTAGAATAAGAAAGAATATTTGAACCAGAAGGGCCAGAAGTTGTCAGAAATTTTGCGTGTAAACAGCCCAGGCCAAAAAATATACTGAGAAGATGAGCGATACTCCAAGGCAAAGCTGCACCAAATACATAAACAGCATTTCCAAAGATAACCGCACTTAAGCCTTCTGAGAGCGAAGGCGGCCAGTTATTTTGTTGTGTTTAGCGTGTTTGTAAGTTCATATTAATGTATTACTCTCAGTACTGTGTGTGTGTGTTTGACTTTGGAACTGTGTAAATGCAATTTTTGTACACTCTTGTTTGAATTTTCGTTTTTGCTGTTGTTTGGAAAATATCATTTTTTTTTTCCCCTCAGGAAATGTTGTTAATCAGGGTATGGAATTGTTAACAAAATATATCAGGGGTTTGTTGTGTGAATGTTTTCCGTGTACGCCGTTTCTCAGCACCCTCGCTGTAACTCGAGGTATAAGAAATTCTGCAAACACTTATGCAATCTTTGGTTTGCAATCGCATAGATCTCACTTCTTTAAAGAGAAGTCAAACTTCCATCGTATTATTTATTATTTGGAGGAGTCCTTTTTGCATTCTGTACAATTCAGTCGTCTGACACCGGACTGAATTTTCAATTTACTTTCTTGAGCACAGCAGGAACTGAAGTTATTATTAAACTCAGGACAGATCAAGCGTAATTTATTACTGTATGCTTCTTTGTTTTAATTTATTTACCATTAGCACTGGAAAAAGCAGGATCTCGATCCATGTGCGCGGTTACTGTTGCGTAGCGATGACAGGAGTTTGTTTACTGATTTTCTTGTTGTTTCACGCAAGATTTTTGTACAGTTCTCTTTACTCAGGTATTATTTTAATTGTTGATACTTTATATGTCAGAGTTTATTTTCACTGAAATTTTGCAATGTAGCATATTAAATATATTTCATCTCAAAATTCTGTGTCTGATGTTTTTTTTTTTTCCCAGGAATTTTCCACCCTTTCTGTTTCTCAAAATATATTTTGCGTTCTGTGACATGGACGATGGGTTGTACTGTAGGGGGAACCGTGGCCTATTGTTCAAAATAAACATTTATTGGAACTTTTTAAAGGTCACTTGGAATTTACATCGAGAGGATTTGAATTTAAAGTGAAACATTTAATGTTGGCTTGCTAGTTTACATCCACACTGCTAAATCTCAAAGTCTAATTTTATTGAATGGCTTATCAACTTTAAAACACATGATTACATTTAGTATTGCTATTTGTCTGTTATATGTTTTTTTTTTTTTTTTTAACTGAAGAACTTGCTAGCACTAGCTGATAACATGAAGGAACAGTGCGGTAGACATAGCAATCCCCCGGGCGCGACAAACATTTAACAACCAGGGAAAGAAAGGAAGCAGTGAACTATAGATTTTAGGAATGGGAATCACCAGGGAGCACACCATACGAAATGATCACGAAACATACAGTAGATGCTGATTCAATTTGTATTGTGATTCTTCAGCTGATTCTTCTAAAAACCGTTTTTAGATTTTGTTACAATTGTAACAAACGTTGCAAGTACTTCACTCTTACTTCACGGGATGCTTTACTCCCTGCCAACGTGTGAATAGTTCAGAAAGTGCCACCACCGGTAGGATTATAATGGAAGGAGACGATGTTACCACCCCAGATGCAAAGATTGTAAGTAAATAATATGTAAAAAATAAACACCATTTCAATTTGATAAAAATGACATTGTGTTAGTGCGGCGCTACATAAACTACCACACAAAAGAACAGCCATGACATCATAGCGATGCAGAATTACGCACTCTGATTGGTCAGAGGGTGTTGATTAATTCTCTGGAACAGTAGCAAATAGACTTGAGGTTCACATAAAGACAATTATTTATTATTATTTTGTTATTGTTTCTATAGCAACAGATGATTCAAGTAACAATAAATGGAATAAAAATGTATGTGATTGTTGAGGATCTTTACAAATGCGGCATTTGGCAGACGCCCTTATGCAAAGCGGCTGGCCTTTCTATTTCTTTGATCATCTCATTACACATGCAAGCAGATGAAGGTTGAGGGCCTTTCCTAAGGGCCCAAAAGTAGCAACTCAGTGATTTTAGGGTGGATTGAACCTATGACCTTCCCATCAGAGGGGATTACAACGCTTTGTGGTTTCTCAGTAATATGACGATGTAAAGTTGAGTTCCCACTTATACCGCTTTGTCCTGTATACAGGGACACGGGGGGGGGGCCCTGGAGCCTATCCCTGGAGACCTAGGGCACAAGATAAAGGTACAACCTGAACAGGGTGCCAATCCATCACAGGGCACACACACGTACACAATCACTTACACACTACGGGCAATCTGGGAACGCCAATTATTCTAATCTGCAGAAACCCGAAAAATCCCACCAAGCACGGGGAGAACATGCAAAGCCATACACACACACACACACACACACACACGCACGCACGCACGAAGACCCCAAGGCAGAAATTGATCCCGGACCCTGGAGGTGCAAGGCGACAGTGATAACCACTACGACACTGTCCCACAGAAATCTTAACTATCGACAAGAGAAAGAACAGAGAGACGCTGGCAAGGGCTGGAGACGTCCAGCTGCTCTAACATGCGGAAAGTAGGAAAAGGAACAAACCTGTTTCAAAAACTATTCAAAAGAACTTGGTGTTTGATGGTTTGGGGATGTGCTGTTGTGGGAAATAATCAATTTCAGACTGGTAACTGCTTTACTAGAACACCACACACACACACACACACACACACACACACACACACACACATTAATTACTGATTTAAAAACACCTGAGTCAAGATGACAACATGATTCGATTATTTTTACACGAAATCTGTAGCGTTTTGAGATGATAAAACAAACGGGTGATTAGTGTGTGTGTGTGTGTGTGTGTGTGTGTGTGTGTGTGTGTGTGTGTGTGTGTGTGGGTGACAGTAAGTGAAGAAAAAAAGAGAGAGACAGAGAGAGAGAGAGAGAGCACTTACAGTAAGAAGTGGCTCATAGCCCTGGGGAGTGCAGCACTGATCGGTTTCCTCTCGACACATCCTCCCACACTGCCTACGCACGGAGGGAGAGCCCCACCACACACACACACACACACACACACACACACACACACACACACACACACACACCACACACGTATGTCTGTACACACCTCGAGTAAAATGTGTGTGAGTGTGACAGGGATGCCTTTGGTCGGTCTGTCTGTGTTAAACCACCAGGTTAACCAACAACTCTTCGACAGCTGTCTCTCTCTCTCTGTCTCTCTCTCTCTGTCTCTCTCTCTCTCTGTCTCTCTCTCTCTCTCTCTCTGTCTCTCTCTCTCTGTCTCTCTCTCTCTCTGTCTCTCTCTCTCTCTCTCTGTCTCTCTCTCTGTCTCTCTCTCTGTCTCTCTCTCTCTGTCTCTGTGTCTCTCTCTCTCTCTCTCTCTCTCTCTCTCTGTCTCTCTCTGTCTCTGTCTCTCTCTCTCTGTCTCTCTCTCTCTGTCTCTCTCTGTCTCTGTCTCTCTCTCTCTGTCTCTCTCTCTCTCTCTCTCTCTCTGTCTCTCTCTCTCTGTCTCTCTCTCTCTCTGTCTCTCTTTTTCTTTTGAGGGTCGGAGCAGAAAAACAGAAACGCTACAGTGTGTGTGAAAGACACCTTAGAAAGAGTGAAACTTGCCTTGCTGTAAATGACAAAAGGAGCATGTGTGTGTGTGTGTGTGTGTGTGTGTGTGTGTGTGTGTGTGTGTGTGTGTGTGTGTGTGTGTGTGTGCATCAGTGACTCACTCAGATTACTATCATTGTCTTCCTGCGTACTCTTGAATTTCAGCGTGTTCCATTAAGAGCTGAGAACACACTGGTTCTGTGAATCGCAGAACTTCACTTCCTAGTCAGAAGGAAAGAAAAGGTAAGCGCTTACGTGAAAGTATAATGTCATAACATCTGACATCATTTCGAACTTAACACTTCTTATATTTTCGATGAGTAAGCCCCGTGTTATTGCACACGATATGACCAGAAGTCAGATAGGAGTGTTTTTACTCGGTTGTGCCGTAAAAATAAATCACCGTTTAAGCTTTAAAATTGTGAGCCCGGTGATTTTACGTAAACTCCGATGAACATATACAGTGCTGTGAAAAAGTATTCACCCCTCCCTGTCTTTCTCACAAGGATTTTAATCTTTCACAAAGATAACCCGAGTGCATACAAAGTGCAGTTATTAAATGATGATGGTCATCATTTAACTGATGGTCAGACATTCTCCTTCAGGGTTTTATGGCAAAGAGAGAGCGGAATTCATGGTTCAATCAATTATTGCAAGTCAGCTTCCAAACCATCACACTACCCCCACCATCTGTGACTTCATTTTTATCATGAACACTGCCCTGAGGCGAGAGTGAGGCCTGCAGATCTTTACAGCTTCTTCTGGGTTCTTTTATGAGCTCCTGGATGAGTTATCGTTGTGCTCTTAGAGTAATTTTGGCAGCCGACCGCTTCTGGGAAGGTTCTGTTTCAAGTTTGCTCCATCTGTGGATAATGTCTCTCACTGTGTCGCCGGAGTCCCCAAGCCTTAGAAATGGCTCTGTCACCCTTTCCAGACTGATACATGTCAATTACTTTGTTTCTCATCTGTTCTTGAATTTCTTTAGATCATGTTGCTTTTTCGAGATCTTTCAGTGTGCTTCACTTTGTCAGACAGTTTCTACTTAAGTGATTCCTTGATTCAACAGGTCTGGCAGTAGTCAGGCCTGGGTATGGCAAGTGAAATAGAACTCGCTTTCCAAAAAAGCAGTTCAATCCAGCCAGGCAAGTTTGGACAGCTTTTTTCCCTTAATAAATGAATTCTGTGGTTGAAAAAACTGTGGGTACTACAAACCATCTGGATTTTGGTACAAAGATATATATTTTATTTTTGTATTTTTTTTGGCCTCTGTACTGTACAGCACCTCACTGAATCTGAAATGAAACATTTAAGATGTGAACAAAATCAAGAGTTTCATCATTACCCATTCAGGAATTTTTTATCAGGATTTGGGGGGTTGATTGGCTTTGTGACAGTAGATGAGAGCATGGTGAAATACAAGGGAGGGCTCTCCTTCCACCAGTACTCTCCCTTAAACCAACCAAATGGGCTGTGAGGATGTGGGTCATGACAGAGAGGTCCACTGTATGTCAAAAACTGCCCGAGCACGAGGGGACACGTTGTGATAAATGTGAGTGAGTAGTTATAATTCTAAAAATTACATTTCTCAACATTCCCAGTTCAGAGATGACGCAACTTCCAGGCGATTTAATCGATTATGTGACTTAATCAATCATTTTATAGTCAGTTTTTGGTTCAGACTTAATTCCCAATTTTTTAGAAAAACTTACAAATGTTAAATGGTCTAACAATATATATTTAACAATATAGCATAGCTTTTGCAAAAAATAGAAACCACTTCCATCTTCCGAGGGGAAAATATATTTTTTTCTTTTCTTTTTCAGTTTGAGGGCCATTGGAGCATTATCACAATCAACTGGAGTGTGGAGCAGAAGATCAAAAGGAAAATATAGTTGCAAAGCAACGATGACGAGCCCAAGCACCCTGCGCCATCGCGACCCCGGGGGGCACCGCACAACCTGTGTTATTCGAGTGTGTCGAGACCTCGAAAAAGCCATCGCCACCCGGTTGCACACATCACATATCTGTGGTGGCTATATGGCTGATGTCAGTTTGGGCCCCAAATATTTGTTGAGTGCGTTAGTGTGTGTGTGTGTGTGTGTGTGTGTGTGTGTGTGTGTGTGTGTGTGCGTGTGAGGGTTAGTGTGTGTGAGGGTTAGTGTGTGTGAGAGTGAGGGACAGAGGTGTGTGATGTGTGGATGTGTCTGTGTGTGACGAGTAAAGGGGTTTGTGTATGTTTGTGTCTGTGTGGTGTGTGAGTCTGTGTGTTAACATTAGTGATGTGTGTGTTAGTGTGTGTGGGTCTGTATGCTTCTGCGTGCGGGCGTGTGAGACAGAGGTGTGAGTGTTAAAATTTGTGATGTGTGATATACATAAGTATGAGTGTGTGTATATACTGTATGCGTGTGTGGGAGTGTGAGAGTGTTACCATTGTAATATAAGTGTGTTTGTGCGTGTGTGTGCGTTGTGAGAGAGAGGTGTGTGTGTCCGTGTGTGTGTGTGTGTGTGTGTGTGTGTGTGTGTGTGTGCATGTGAGTTTTAACATTTCTAATGTGTGTATGTATGTGTGCATGTGTGTGATGTATGAGTGTGTTTGTGTGTGTGTCTGTGTGTGTGTGTGTGAAGGTTAACATTTGTGATGTGTATGTGTGTACAATAGGCCGCAGATGCTGGAACATAAGCGTCACACTATAATGTTCCTCAATGGGATGTCACTCAATATAATGGCACACAGAAAGTTATTAATCATTTTTCGGCGTACGTTTAAGGCATTATCACGGCTGACCCTGTTTGAGATATCAAAAATCCGTCCGCAATTTTGCATCCTCAATGTCTTTAGATCACATTGGCCTGGTTTGGTGGCGATTGTATAAATTACCTAGGAGGAGTATATCAAAATCCATCGGGTGTGTTTTTGTGAACGACCCAAAATAACCGGCCTCCTGTTGAGTTTAGCCCAGGACATGCAGTGCAAAAGTTGTTCGGCTCAATGAGCTCTAAATGTGTACCGAGTTTCGTGTGCCTACATGAAAGTGTGTATGAGCTATGCAGCAAAATCTTGTGTGGGGGCCCCTGGGGCCCCCGGGCCACGAGACTCTCAGGCATCCTGATGGCAGCAGATTCCAACCTGTCTGCCAAGTTTCATGTGTTTTTGAGCATGTTAAGAGCCCCGAATTGTCCATAAGCGTGGGGAAAAAAAATCCATAGGAAAACAAGAGGGTCCTGCGCACCTTATAGTGCTTGGGCCCTAATAATCGTTAGGAAAACAAGAGGGTCCTGTGCACCTAAAGTGCTTAGGCCCTAATAATCCTTAGGAAAACAAGAGGGTCCTGCGCACCTTATAGTGCTTGGGCCCGAAAAAAGACCAAGTCATCCGTTTGGATGAGAGCCATTCATTCAGAGTGGTGGGATAGAGCATGGCAGCACTGTGATGTTTAACTATACAGTATGTGTGACTCGGTCTCCCAGGTGATAACATAATGTCGTCTTAAACAACACGCTGTCTTCTTAGTAATCGCTTTTAAGTCGTTCTGCATTCTTTTATTTATATCTAAAAAGCTAACTAACTTTTAACACAATGCTGAATCCCAAAACCATCTCTGGCTACTGATCAAGGGCACTATTTTGTGTGTGGAACAAGTAATTTCCATTTAACACTATTTCGGACTCGACCCCGGAACACGGAAGCGGGATAAGTGGAAATAAAAAGTAAATCTGGTGAGTCCACCACCTCTGTGATTTATTCTCCTCACCATTTGGCAACAGAGTACCACTAAGTGTTTAAAACTACTTTCATCCAACTGTCACTCGCTAACTCTCACTCGCGAACCGTCAGTCGCCAGCACTGCTAGTCGCGGTTAATTAGTTCCTTCAGGTACTACAGAAGATGATGTGTATATGGTTAGCTGAAGAAACAAATCATAATCTGGTGATAATAAAGGGTGTTTGTTTAACTGTTGTACAAAAAATATATATCACACTTAAGGTCCTGCTGTTGTACTGAATATCAGCACGGCTGTGATATCTTCAGTACTTAGGCTGCGCCTTCCTGCATATGACATCACAGCTGTGCTGACACTCAATGATATTGCTAAATTATAGATGTTTGAAATAAATTAGGCAGTAAACTTCAGTGCAAATTAAATAGAAAATTCCTCAACATTTACCTCTGATAGTGTTTATGTAACGTTAAGACAGAGCAAATTAGCTTTTGTTCCTAGCTTTGGAAGCCAAACACCAGCTGCATCCCTTTGTACGCAATTAATTTTACTGATCAATTTTAATCATAAGGTACAATTTATTACCATATAAAAACAGTATTTTTGTGTGTTTTATAAAGTTTGACTATTTTACGACTCCTTTCTGATAAAGTAATCCTCCTGGGATATTTTCATGTTCAAAGTCCACCCATGTGTCTTTATCTGCTTATCAAGAAACTTGCTAATTGTTTAGAAGTGTGAGTAAATTTCAGACTGTCAACGAGCTGTCATCATGTGTGATGGATCTAACTTTGGCGCTGCCTCGGAACTGCATGCAGAGATGAAAGGCAAGTCTTATCCTGAAATCACTGCCATGGAACCACAAACAAAAGTGCAACTTCCACTGAAACCAACTGACCTGCACGCGTGGTTAAGTTCCAAAGATACAAACATAACAAAAATAACATGATAGATAAGGGGGAAAAACAATAAATTGTACACTAACAGTCAATATTTTGAACACACCATCTATTTCCATGGTTCTTATTTCTCTCTACACTGTAAAACAACACTGAAGCCGTTTATCCAAAACTACACAATAATCTCCTCTGAACAGTTGATATTGAGATGTATATCTGCTCCTTCTGCTCTGTAAAGCTTCATAACGGCTCTAATCTGAGGTGCTGGCTTGGTTGTTAATTGGTGATTTCTGAGGCTGGTGACTCTAAATGAACTTCTCCTCTGCAGCAGTAAGTTTTGGTCTCGCTTTCCTGGGAAGGTCTTCATGAGAGACAGTTTCATCATGGAGCTCGATGGGGTTCACAAACGCACTTGAAATACTGTTCTTGCACAAACTGTTCCAGGGCAGCTATTTTACCTAATTACAGGTAGTCCCTGACTTACGACCGAGTTCCGTTCTGGGAGTCTGATTTGTTCTGAAGTCCAACAATCAGTTACATGGCCAAAAAAAGTAATCGCGCCTAAGGCAATGACTCTCACACATGTCTCTGCTTTACAGGATAGCCATTTTCTATCATTGTGCTCCCGGACTAATCCTTGAAAGTGGTGAGGCTGACTCATTTCTCCTACAACTCTACTGTACACACACACACACACACACACACACACACACACACACACACACACACACACACACACACAATATACCAGACTTTATCTGGTGTACTCCAGTGTCTATTTTTGTTCTATACATGTGAGCTTCTTCCGTGATTGAACCAGAAGTAGAATCGCGCAGTATCTGCAGAAATTCGTAACTTGGATGCTCGAAAGTCGAGCACAACCTGGACCTAATGCCAGATGTGTTATTTATAGTCTTAAAATATCCAGTATTGTTCAAGAATGTAGAAATAAACCACTAAACCAAAAAAATTTGAAGGTGTGTCCAAACTTTTGACTGGTACTGTATATCTGGAACAGTGTGTGTGTGTTTGTGTGTGTGTGTGTCATGGCTGGAACAAAAGAAAAAAAAAAATCGAACCATGTAAAAATATAGAAAGTGGCATCTCGAGTTGCACAAGTTTTTTTTCTTCATGCTTTTATTTATCAAAAAACTGCAAGAACAATCAATCAAACCCGGATTTTTCAACTCTCATTTCTGTCAAGAATGAAAAGGGAAACTGCAAAGACCTATTGTGTGTGTGTGTGTGTGTGTGTGTGTGTGTGTGTGTGTGTGTGTGTGTGTGTGTGTGTGTGTGTGTTTTGAGAAGGTCATTACACATTGGCAAGTTGCTTAGGAATTCGTTTCTACTTTCTGTTCCCTATAATCCTGGAGATGCACAAGATAAATAGCGTGAACAAACAATCTAACCCAACACACACCAACACACACACACACACACACACACTACAAATTATTGGCACCTTTAGAAACGTGCATATTTTTTTTGCATACATAAAATACATTTTTTACTGTTTCTTTAATTTAAATGTTCTCATATTCTTTTCAAAATGATACTTAAGGATGCCATTTTTTGAAAGTCAGTGGTTTAATATGGTGCTCTCTCACCGTCATTTTATTTAATAGTCAAAGTTTCTCTTACAGAAACACCTTCATAACAATAAATACGTGTATGATGCAAAAACTAGGAGAGTGTAAACATTGTAATTCACTGCATTTTTATTGTTTTTGTTTAGAAAAAAAAGAAATTAATAAAATAATTTTACAGATTTTGATTGATTTAATTTCTTCATGAATTTGCCATATATAAACCCATGTAGTTAATTCCTTTTTATTTGAGATGGTTCTCTCTCCCTCTCAGTTTATTTACATACTTGAATAAAGGGTGTCAATTGTTCTGGAATTAATTTTGCTGTATTGATTTAATTGAATATTTTTTATTCAGTAAAAAAAAAAAAAAACCCTGAGATGTACTGATTGATGTGTTCTTGGCTGATTTTTACTATATGTTTTCTTTATCAAATCAGATTCAAATCTGGACTTTTTTTTAACAGTGTGAAAGCATTTAACAATAATAATTTGGTTTTCAATTAAAACTTTCCAGTGCGGTCCTGACTACAGCTAACACCTGTGCACGAAAAAGCTTGTTGCAAAACTATTCTGTACAATGACACAAATTGTTTTGTAGCCCTGATCAATTCTTAGTTTATTTATATATTTATTTATTGATCGATTATCTATAATGACTTTCTGAGATAATTAAAGTTCCACATAAACTCGTTAAGCTCAGAGAAGAGTTTCGGCTATGACCCGGCAGAATGAGATTCCTTTGTTAATCTCCTGTCTAACAAAGTATGAATGCTATTTGCATGAGAAATGAGAATCTACCTTTTAACAAAATGCCTCTTGTGATTCCTTGGAAATGATGCGGTTAAAATAACTGTGTTGTTTATTTTAATTGCCTTCTCTATAAATAGTATAAAACACTCTATGCATGACATCACAGTTCGCCTGAAAAATCCAGATTGACATTTCTGTGCATCTCGGCATTTTTGGAGCTACAGTTCTGTGCATAATACAAATGTACCTTTCCATATTATGTATGACTACAGCCTGGAAATGGACTTGAGTGGATATTGTATGTCACAGAGACTGAGATCTGCGATTGTGTAAGTGCTCATGAAACAGAAGCTCAGTTATGTCAATTTCAGTTCCACAAAGTAACCGTATGAAATATGGAAAAGTTCAAAGGGGGTTGAGAACTTTGACGCAACTCTTTGTAATACATGGATTCAACGGACGATCTCGATCTTTTACATGGGTTCATGCCCTTTTACAGCACCGCATGTAATACTCATCCTGACTGGGCCGCGGGTAAGTCCCGTATTTTATTGCACATCATATACATTTATATCTCGGGGTGTGACGATATGTTGGCATGAAATAATGAGATGACGAATCAGAGATAGCGAGAGCATTACAATTCCATTTATACACACAACGAAATCACTCAAATTATCGTCAGACATCCTTTAACCTCCATACAGATTCTGCTCACTTCTGCAACAGTGCTACTCCAGGATTAGCCCCATCCACCCACAAAGGGCCAAAGTTTCTTCTAGGGAAACACATTTATAACAATAAATACAGTAAGTCTATGATGCAAGAAGAAAAGAGTGGAAATTGAAATTTACTGTAATTTTGTTACAGTAAAAAGATCTCCAATGTCAAAATACCTGTTTCTTAATAAAAATCCCATATAAATAGGCCACACACACACACACACACACACACACACACACACTCACCTAAAGGATTATTAGGAACACCTGTTCAATTTCTCATTAATGCAATTATCTAATCAACCAATCCACTGTGGACCAACAACACAGTAGACCAACAGCAGCAGATGACACGGCACCCCAAATAATCACAGACTGGAAACTTTACGCTGGAGTTTAAGCAGTTTGGATTCAGTGCCCCTCCACTCTTCCTTCAGACTCCGAAAGCTTGAGTTCTGAATCAAATGCAAAATGAACTTTTCTCTGAAAGGAGAACTTTGAACCAGTAAGGTCAAAGACTTCTGCAGTCTAGTTTTTCTCTTAGCCCTAATAAGACACGTCTGATGATGTCTCTGTTTTAGGAGTGGCTTGACACTAGGAACACGACATGCATGGTGGCTCTTGACACACTGACTACTTCCTCACTCCAGCTTTGCTTGACAATTTTCTTAAGGCTGCAGTCATCCCTGTTGCTTGGGCACCTTTTTTCTTGCGCGCTTGTAGCTTCCAGTCACGTTTCCATGAACATGCTTCTATACAGCACTTTCTGTGGCTTACGCTCCTTGTGAGGAGCTTGATGATCAAGTCAGCAGGCTTCTTCATTGATGCATTGAAAAGGACTAGAGATGCAAGGTATTAATATGAATAGTAGTTTATACCAAATAAACTCCACATTAAATAGTCTAATAGTTTGAGAGATTGGATTTTTATTATTTAAAATGTCACTTTACACATAATAAATCAACAATTTGTGAGTTTCACTAAATTAAATTAAACAGTGTAAATATAAACTATGCAGGTGCTTCTCAATAAATTGATATCAAAAATATGATCAAAAAGTTGATTTATCTCATGAATTCAATTCAAAAAGTGAAACTCACATATTGATTCATTACACACAGACTGATATATTTGAAGTGTTTTATTTATTTAAATATTGATGATTATGATTTATTGATAATGAAAATCTAAAATTCAATATCTCAAAAAATTTGAATATCACTTAGACCAATAAAAGAATTCTAACACAGAAATGTTGTACTACTGAAAAGTATGAACATGTACAGCACTCAATACTCAGTCAGGGCTCTCCTTGCATGAATTACTGCAGCGATGCGGCGTGGGCCACTGCCCTCTTCCCTCTGCTGACCAGCTTTATGGAGATGCTCATTTAATTCTCCAGCAGGCCTTGGCACCTGCCCACACTGCCAAAAGTACTAATACCTGGTTTAAGAACAATGGTGTCTCTGTGCCTGAGTTGTCCAGCAAACTCGCCCGACCTGAACGCTGCAGAGAATCTATAGTGTTATGTGAAGAAGAAGAAGATGCAGGACACCAGACTCAACAACACAGAGGAGCTGAAGGCCACTATCAGAGCAACCTGGGCTTCCATAACACCTCCGCAGTGCCACAGACAGATCGCCTCATGCCACGCCGCATTGCTGCAGTAATTTATGCAAAGGGAGCCCTGACTAAAAATGATTAAGTGCTGTACATGTTCATACTTTTCAATAGTCCAACATTTCCGTGTTTTTTGTCATAAGTAATATTAAAATTTTCTGAGATACTGCATTTTGGGTTTTTCGTTGTAAGCCACAATCATCAAAATAAAATAAAAATATAAACACTTGAAATACATCAGTCTGTGTGTAGTGAATCTATATAATATGAGTTTGACGTTTTTCATTGAATTAGTGAAATAAATCAACTTTTCAATCATATTCTAATTCATTAAGAATTATTTTATTATAAGCACCTGTATAATTTCCCTGAATTTTTTTGCACCTGAGCTTTCATCCACTGTCCTACTCAGTGTGTAAGAGATAAAAATAAATACGATGAGGTGTGTGTGGGGGGGGGCGTGTAGTCAACACAAGCCCAATGTCCATGCCAACAATCTGGTGAATTCCCATTACACTTCCACATCAATCTTGTATCTCTGATAACAGATAACCCATAACATCTGCATCAATAAAACATGAGCTAAAAGAACAGATTTGAGTGAGATGCCAGTACCACCCTCTTCTCTCCGATTCCCAGTTACACTTCAGATTAGGCAGCACACTTATCTAATCTAACTCGAGTGCTCTGATTTCACTTCATCTGAACTGTAAATGAATTAGTCATCCTTGCTCAGACATGTGCAATTTATTCCTTTAAAGTGTTTAAAAAAACACACACACACACACACACACACACACACACACACACACAAATGAAAGTGTAAAGTGAGACAGTCCTGTTGTTATACACACCTTGGGGTCAAAAGTGCACTAATGAGTACAGGTTGTGTGTGTGTGTGTGTGTGTGTGTGGGTGTGTGTGTGTGTGTGTGTGTGTGTGTGTGTGTGTGTGTGTGTGTGTGTGTGTGTGTGTGTGTGGGTGTGTGTTTTCTGTGCTGTTACAGTAAGAAACCTATTTCACTTTCCCGACCTGTGTGCAGTAATGCCCTGAATTTAAACTTCTTGTTCAATCGACTTTGTGAGCTCACATGCTCTAATCATTTACAAGTTGGCTTCGCACTAGCTGTGAAATGTTAAGACGTACAGTACTTAAGAATCCTCTATGACACAATGACGCCAAACCGTGACAAAGCCATGTTGAACTGTCACAAATTGTGTTGTCTTTCAAAATACTCCCGATCCACCTCCCAGAGATTTGGCACAATGGATAAATCGGCAATTTAGTACGATGGTGGTTGAGTTTTAATGAAATATATGACAAACCAGTGAACACAGAAGGTTACACTTCTAACTAACTTCAGCACAGTGCTCTGAGGCCCTGGTTATCAGCCAGCTGGAGGGTGTGAGGGACACACGGCAGGCCGGGGAGTCCAGCTTCACTCGTGGCCTTGACCATGGATGTGACGGAAATGAACAGAGCATTTCGGAATGCTCCATTCCCGCATCATCAAACGTGTCCGCTACTTATTGGCTAGTGCACGAACCCTGAAACCGCTTTTCATGTTGAATGACTTTTAAGCAGAGAGATGTCCTCATCGATCGGCACCCTGTCCAGGGTGTACCCCGTCTCGTGCCCTAAGGCTCCTGGGATAGGCTCCAGGTCCCCGCGACCCTGAATACAGGATAAAGCGGTGTTGATGATGAGTGAGAGTGAGAAGTCCTCATCAAATAACTGCACAGTTAATATGACAATGCTAGTCTGAATATCGGTGGTGAAGCTGGAGGGCGAAATGTCCTGCGACAAGAGGCTGAAGTGCTTCTTTACAAATGTGTTAAGGTTCGACTCTTTGATGTAGTGGTGGTTGGGAAGCTTATACTGTACATGGGCTTCAGAATGCTGAGAAGAAGGAAGTCTGTTATTTTACAGACCGTGGGTTGTCACAGGATATTTACAATGGGGGGAGGGGGGAGGGGGGGGGGGGGGGCGGCAGAACTGTGCCCCTTGAATACAAGCAATTTTATGAAACCGTATCTGATTTCTAGGAGATTGCAATGCTTCCAGCACCAAACAGAAAGAAGCAATGTTGCGGCAAACCCTGGAAAGAAAACGGCCGGGAAGAAATGCATCTAGACTGCTTACGGTAAAATATTTCCAGGCTGTCGACTGCAGGATTTCCCAAAGAAACCCCCGTCCTGCTTCCCTCAACAACTACAACAACTACCACCCTGTAGCCCTGACCTCAGTAGTGATGAAGTGCTTTGCCTTTTAGAGACTTCATCACCTCTTCACTGCACGACACTCTAGATCCACTACAGTTTCCATACCATCCAAACCGCTCAACTGATGATGCCATTTCCTACCTGGACACTAGAAAGGGGAATTACGCTCAAATGTTCTTTGTCGACTACAGTTCAGCATCTAATACTCACCACCAAGCTGGAGTACCTGGGACTCATTTCTGTGTCAGTGGATCTCCAGTTTCCTAACTGGCACACCAAGGCAGTAAGGATGGGCGGACATGTCTCGGCCCCCCCCCCCTCACCCTCAGCACTGGAGCCTCCTGCTGTACTCATTGTACACGTACGACTGCGTGACCACTAACCAACTCCACCACCATTATCAAGTTTGCTCACGACACCGTCATGGTGGCCCTGAATTCTGACAACACTGTTACTGCCTAAATGGAGGACATTAGGAAGCTGGAGAATGATGTTGTTACAAAAATTGTAAATATTATATTTATATTTTAAATATGAATCAAGTCACAAACAGTCGTAACAGCATTTCACTGCATATTATACTGTGTATGCTTGTGTAAGTGAGAAATAAAAATGTGAAAAAACTTTGCTCCTGCTCTGCCTACCTTCTCGGCTAACGAGAGCTTAGCCAAAAATTGCTGTACTGGAATACTGTAGCTATAGGAGAACACGATACTGCTATCCATTTATCCCAAGCCATATCATCAGATTAGTTATATTAGAACTGTGAAAACCCAGCCATTTTATTTTGTGATACGCTGTTTTCTCCATTAAATGATATGTGAATCAGGAAAAAAAAGACTTTAGTTTGGCAGACTGGGTCACATTTATAAACCTGACCGATGTGATGTATGTATATAACCTATAACCAATGGAGAATGATTGGAGCGATCGTAAAGCGTGTCAGAGGGTTATGTAACGAGGGTTAGGGTAAGCGCTGATGACATCACCGCATCACGTGAGCATGGCTCACACCAGAGACCAGAGTCTTTTTTTTTTCATGTTGATGTTGATGTGATAAGTGTCCTAATGTTTCACGGAATAACTGACTCAAAAATAAAGTCACTGGATGTATAATTTCTTGTAATTTCTTCTGGGTTTCCGTCACGACATGTCGTGGCTAAGTCACCGGCAGCACGGTGATGGCCTTGTTGTGATATTTGTCACAGAATGATCAGCACTGTTGCTGTGTGAGCGAGGGAAACACGTGACGAAGCATTTGAGAAGGACAGACGGAATGAAAGAAAAAAATTGGAAGTGAAGAAAAGTCCAGTATTTTTTTATTTTGCCCGGCTGCATATTGGTGTATACTTTCAATATTTGTGTTTAAATTTCTATGTATTTCTTTCTGTTTTTCATTGTTTTGTTTTTTCTAATAACTAACATATTTTAGTACAAGTATTGATTTATACAGTTCAATAGCAGGGTATAGTTATTTTTATAAACAACTAAAAAAAATAAATAAATAAATAAATAAATAAATATATATATATATATATATATATATATATATTTTTTTTTTTTTTTTAAATATGAAGCTTTGTACAAAAAAATGACCCTATAAGTGATATCTCAGAAGAGCACCTTGTATCATAAATGATGATGATGTCAGGGTTAAGCTGTTATCCAAAGCCGTGATAAATATTTTCCCTCACGTCCAGTCAAGTATTTATTTCTCTGTTAAAGTTAAGGACACATGATCATTTCTGACTAACGTCAACCCGTGGCGCAGTGAGCCGTCATGGCGTGACACTTAATGGCTGGTTACTGATACTCATGACATCATGCGACTGGACACCGTCCTACTAGTGTGTATTGCATTGTGGTCAGGTTTAAACCATTTATTAACTCTTTCAAATGAAGCAGGAGGAAGATAAACACAAAAGCTTAGCATTAATATGAGTAAACATACAATAATAATAATAATAATAATAATAATATCTGTATAAGATATAAATACTTAAACACGCTGGTGTATTTTATCATCAGTGGCAAACAATTGTTAGTGTTATTCTTTTTTATGAAATACCTGTGTATGTGTGTAGCACTGTCGCCTTGCACCTCCAGGGTCTGGGTTCGATTCTCGGCAGGTTCGATTCCCGTCTCTGTGTGCATGGAGTTTGCATGTTCTCCCAGTGCTTGGTGGGTTTCCTCCGGGAACTCCAGTTTCCTCCCACAGTCCAAAGACATGCTGATTAGGCTAATTGGCATTCCAAAATTGCCCGTAGTGTGTAAATGAGTGCGTGAGTGTGTGTGTGCCCTGCGATGGATTGGCACCCTGTCCGGGGTGTACCCCGCCTCGTGCCCTAAGTCTCCTGGGATAAGATCCGGGTCCCTGCAACCCTGAATACAGGATAAAGCGATATAGCCGATGAGTGTGTGTGTATGTGTGTGTGGTTTGCTCCCTGTTTCCTGAGCGACCATCGTTACAACATAGCACAGCTCACACACCCATGCTTATTTTTAATCATCAGTTTTTTTTTATAAGCAACTTTATGCATCAGTACATTTTTACCCATTTATTTTGTTCCTTTTTATTTAGTGTACATATGTTTGGCAGTTTATATTAAATACTTCACTCATCTATTTTTATATCATATTTGTCAGTACATTTCTTTGTTTGTGTTTCTTGTTTGTTTGTTAATTGATGTTTAATGAATACCACTGGACATCAGTGACATTTTATTTATTCCTTGTTAATTTTTAATAAATGCCAGTTTACATTAGTGCACTTTTTTTGTTTCTTTATTTTTCATGAATGCTGTTTATGCACGTTTGCATGTCTGTGTGTTAATTCATTTATTTAGTGATATAAACATGTGACATGTGACACCACCTACACCTGAGCTGATAAACAAAGAATAAATCAGTATGAATCATTAGCTCAGCTTCTGGACATGTATATATCTGTAGACAGATAGATAGATAGATAGATAGAGTCTATGTTTGTTATGTCTATATTCTGTTTATTAGGTATTTCATACCATTATCATCAAACTTGTTATATACAGTATATATTATTTGATGCAAATCACCAGGAATCACCCGATATATCGAAATGATCACACAAGGTCTCTAGACTCTGCCATGTCCCACTATAGTAGCGTCTATCCCAATTTAATACTCATTTTTCATTTTAGATTTCGTAACAATTCATCATCCTTAGAAATAATTCGCTTTTATCACACACGACGCTCTTCTGCCTGCCAATGTGTGATTAGTTTAGAGCACCACCTATAGGATCCTAGAGGAACTGCAACATTTCACCACCTCAAATGCAAAAATTTTGATTAAAATAAATACAATTTAAACTAAAGAATTGCAAAACTGAATCAATTTTGACCTTTTTTATTTAATATGGAGTTTTTAATCATTATTATTTGGATCACGTTAAAGGCTTAAATGCTTTTAATTAAACTTTAAAAATGTCACTGATAAATAATATTTACTTCTTAAAAAATAATACAATGCTATAGTCTTAATAAAAAAGACAGAAATATGTTTATATTTTATTTATATTTCACATTTAATTAATCAGTCTGAAATAATAATAATAATAATAATAAATATATTTGCAAGCAACGATGAGTAGGAGTGTGTTTGTGCATGTGTGCGCACGTGTGCGTGCATACAATCGTGTGTGTGTGTGTGTGTGTGTGTGAGAGATGTGTGTGTGTGATGTTTATGAGTGTACAATAGGCCGCAGATGCTGGAGAGACAGCGTCACACTATGATGTTCCTGAACGTGATGTCACTGAACATGATGTCACTGAACGTGTCACTCAATATAAGGCCACACAGAAAGTTATTAATCATTTTCGGTGTAAGTTTAAGGCATCGTCACGGCTGACCCGTTTGAGATATCAAAAATCCCTCTACAATTTTCCATCCTCAATGTCTTTAGATCTCTTTGGCCAAGTTTGGTGGCGATCGTATAAATTCCCTAGGAGGAGTATATCAAAATATATATCAAATATATATCAAATCAATATATATATATATCAAATCCATCGGGTGTGTTTTTGCAAACGACCCAAAGGGTGCGTTTTTATGCCACCTGTTGATCTCTTGTGACTCCCAGGCATTTGAATGGCAGCAGATTCCAACATGTCTGCTAATTGTCATGAGTTTTTGAGCATGTTAAAACCCCCAAAAAGGGGGGGGGGGAATAAATATACACAGTGGAACCTTGGATTGCAAGCATAATTCATTCCTGTATATCAAAATACTCGTCAACCAAATTAAATTTTCCCATAAGAAATAATGGGAACTTAAATTATTTGGTCCACATCCCAAAAAAAAATACATATAAATAATTAATACAAAATATAAAGTAAAAATATTAAACAAATTAAACTGCACTTTACCTTAAAAAAAAAGGAAAAATAAATCCCAACAGATAAGTGTTTCCATTTGTGCACGCAGGCGCTGTGTTTGTGTGTGTGTGTGAAGCTAAAGTAAGGGGAGAGGAGGAATGAGCCCCTCCCCTCTCCCTCTTCTCGTCTTACACGTTAACCCCTCTTATTTGAGTTTCACACACGCGTACACACAACGGAAACACTGTTTTATCGGGAAAATAAACAAGAAATCTCTCTAACGACACTCGACTGAACGCAGTGTGTGTGTATATATATGTGTGTGTGTGTGTGATGTATGTGTGTGTTTCTGCATGCGTGCGTGTGAAAGAAAGATGAGTGTGAGAGTGTTAACATTTGTGATGTGTGTGATATGTGAGTGTGTTTGTGCGTGTCTGTGTGAGTTTGAGAGTGTTACCATTTGTAATGTGTGTGTGTGTGTGTGTGTGTGTGTGTGTGTGTGTGAGTGAGTGTTAACATTTGTGATGTGTACTTATATACATATAAAAATGTATATATATATATATATATATATAAAATAAATATATATAAAATAAAAAAATATAAAAAATTAAAGGAGTATTCAGATCCCCTTATTATTTTCACTCTTTGTTATATTGCAGCCATTTGCTAAAATCATTAAAGTTCTTTTTTTTCTCATTAATGTACACAGACACTCCATATTGACACAAAAACATTTTTGCAGATTTATTAAAAAAGAAAAACTGAAATATCACATGGTCCTAAGTATTCAGACCCTTTGTTGTGACACTCATATATTTAACTCAGGTGCTGTCCATTTCTTCTCATCATCCTTGAGATGGTTCTACAGCTTCATTTGAGTCCAGCTGTGTTTGATTGAACTTGATTAGGTAAGCCACACACCAGTCTATATAAGACCTTACAGCTCACAGCGCATTTCAGAGCAAATGAGAACCATGAGGTCAAAGGAACAACCTGAAGGGCTCAGAGACAGAATTGTGGCAAGGCACAGATCAGGTCGAGGTTCCAAAAAATTTTTTGCTGCACATAAGGTTCCTAAGAGTACATTGGCCTCCATAATCCTTAAATGGAAGACGTTTGGGACGACCAGAACCCTTCCTAGAGCTGGCAGTCCAGCCAAACTGAGCTATCGGGGGAGAAGAGCCTTGGTGAGAGTGGTAAAGAAGAACCTAAAGATCACTGTGGCTGAGCTCCAGAGATGCAGTCAGGAGATGGGAGAAAGTTGTAGAAAGTCAACCATCACTGCAGCCCTCCACCAGTCGGGGCTTTATGGCAGAGTAGCCCGACGGAAGGCTCTCCTCTGTGCAAGACACATGAAAGCCTGCATGGATTTTGCTAAAAAAAAACACCTGAAGGACATGGTGAGAAGAAAAGATGGTGAGAAATAAGATTCTCTGGTCTGATGAGACCAAGATAGAACTTTTTGGCCTTAATTCTAAGCAGTACGTGTGGAGAAAACCAGGCACTGCTCATCACCTGTCCAATACAGTCCCAACAGTGAAGGCAGCAGCATACTGTGGGGGTGTTTTTCAGCTGCAGGGACAGTATGACTGGTTGCAATCAAGGGAAAGATGAATGCATCCAAGTACAGGGATATCCTGGTTTAAAACTTTCTCCAGAGTGCTCAGGACCTCAGACTGGGCTGAAGGTTCACCTTCCAACAAGACAGTGACCCTAAGCACACAGCTAAAATAACGTAGGAGTGGCTTCGGAACAACTGTGCGACTGTTCTTGAATGGCCCAGCCAGAACCCGGACTTAAACCCAATTGAGCATCTCTGGAGAGACCTGAAAATGGCTGTCAACCAACGTTTACCATCCAACCTGACAGAACTGGAGAGGATCTGCAAGGAGGAATGGCAGAGGATCCCCAAATCCAGGTGTGAAAATCTTGTTGCATCTTTCCCAAAAAGACTCATGGCAGTATTAGCTCAGAAGCCTGCTTCTACTAAATACTGAGCAAAGGGTCTGAATACTTGTGATACCATGTGATATTTCAGTTTTTCTTTTTAAATAAATCTGCAAAACAACAATTCTCTGATTTTCTGTCAATATGGGGTGCTGTGTGTACATTAAGAGAGTGTATGTATGTATGGTATATATATATATATATATATATATATATATATATATATATAGAGAGAGAGAGAGAGAGAGAGAGAGAGAGAGAGAGAGATGAGCGGGCCCAAGCACCATGCGCCATCCCCGGGCCACACAACACTCAGGCATCCTAATGGCAGCAGATTCCAACCTGTCTGCCAAGTTTCATGGGTTTTTGAACATGTTAAGACAAACAGCAACGATAATAAAAGCTCTGTCAGCTTTAACAAATTAATTTTCAATTAACTTAACTAGGGCTGCAACTAACGATTATTGTGATAATCGGTTAGTTGGGCGATTATTCTTTCTTAGGCGCGCGCTTTTTCCTGCAGACGCTTCTGTAACCTCCATTGCGCGAGCGGCTGTGCATCTTGTGGTGGCGCTCCTCAGTAACGTGAGCAGTCCAACTAATCGATAACGGCATTCGTTGACAACGAATTTCATTATCGATAATTAATTATCGATTAGTTGTTGCAGCCCTAAACTTAATGAACAATTAACAATAAAAATCCTCAAGACTGAGGTAGCAACAGCGCGAACGCTAACAGCTAATCTTAGCTAGCTAAGCCTTAACCAGATGTCTACAACTCGTTTTATTTGGTAATTTTAAATCGTGACCTTCAGAGAATGAATATAATTAATGTTATTTCAAAATTCCGCTAAAAATACCCGAGCTCTTTCTCTCCCTCTGACACGCTCTTGAAAAAACCGCAGCGATGTTCCGCTCCGGACAGAGTCGACTCCTTCACATGAACGTTTGAATCGTATCCTGGATTCAGTTTAATCAGGTGACCACAAGGAGTCGACTCACAATCCAAAGAGTCGTTTGGAAAAAGGATCATCCTAAAATAACGGTCAACATTTGAAGTTTTTTTTGTTGTTGTTGTTGTTGAAGGAAAACTTACCGGAAGTGATGAAACTAATCAGAGTAAGCATGACCTTCTGCTGACAGAAAAGTGTGCTAAAGATAGTGAAAGATAAAAAAAAAATCTAACATATATATATTATGATATACAGTATATCAGTTGTTTGTTTGTTTGTTTTTGGTCGTATGTATACAAAACATGCAATAATAATAAATAATAATAATAATAATTTTATTAGTTCGACACAAAAATCTCTTTATATCATCCAATTTTAGCAAACTATACTGATATTATTCTATACTTATTGTATAAGACAAGTATTGCAAAGTATTTATTCGGGGGAACCTTTTAAACTTGAGGTTGTTGGGAAATGTGGTGTAGATTTTTCATTTCATTTCAGATAAAGCTCATTAACCGCGGCCAGAACGTTACTTTGTTCGGTAGTAAGTTTTAAAATACGTGCTGTAGAGTCTCCAACATAAAAGTTGTCTGTGCCTGACATCTAGCGGTCAAATTCAGTAACTGCAGCCTGTTCCCTCATTAATCTAAGACTTTGGACTGTGGGAGGAAAGCGGAGTTGCCGGGAATCGAACCCAGATACTGGAGGTGCAAGGCTAACCACTAAGCCAGCTTTTTCCCCTTCAAATCTGGTGTAATATTAAATAAATAAAAGTCTATTAAAGTCTTACTAACATGGTTTTAGCTCCATGATAGTCTTAGCACCTGAGCTATCTGTTATAGAAGCACAACAATGTTTTAATAAGCACTAAATCTGCACTCATGTATATTTCCCTGGGACAGAAAGCAAGTCATACTTGAAATCAGAGACTTACGTGGAAAAATTAATGATCAAAGTGTTTTCCTCGTGTCATCAGATCTTATCTGAATAATTGCGTGTGTGATTTCTCCAATTACAATTTCTTTTTCGGTTGCCAGGTTGTTAGGTAGATTTAACCCCAAGCCTGATCTAGAAATATGATTTATAATGAGTTGTGTAGAGTTACACAGTAATGTGAGTCAAATTGAGGCCAGTTTTATCTGGGAAAATGTTTATTTTTTCCCCATTTGGCAACCTTGCTCACCTTGTTTACCTCTTCAGGTAGGTGTATGTTTGTGTGCTTCAGGTGTGTGTGTGTGGGGGGGGCGGGGGGGGGGGGGGGGGTGAGGTCAGGTGAGTGTGAGAGTGAGAGAGAGAGAGACAGACGGAAGCACAGGGCCTGGCATTCTTCCCTTTAAGCCTTTCAGACACACCCACTGAGCATCAGAGGACTGCTGATGAAGTGCTGAATGTCGGACACGTTCTCCTTTCTAAAGCTGGACGGTTTTACAGATGGCTAAGAGCAACTCCTCTCCAAGGAAATCTCTGAAGGGCCTGTTCTTCTCCAAAAGCACCACAGACCTGCAGGAATGCGGCGAGAAACAGGAGAGCAAATTCCACACACTGTTCAAACGGAAAGAGAAGAAAAAAGACAAGAGGTGAGAGAACTTCAGTGCAGCATGACTTATTCCTGTTAATGAGTGCAGTCTTCTGCTCCAGAAATACTGAAACATCCTTAAACATCCTGAAACTGCCATCTAGTCCGTAATAGTTTGATACTTTCAACTGAATCATTTGGAAATGCTAGTTTAAAAATTTCTACTATAAAAAAAAAATAATAATAAAGTAAAGTAAACTAAAGTACCTCCTGAGACGGTTCAACCACAGGAATTCTGGAAGAGGTTTCACATTATTGATTGTAAATATACAGGTGCCAATATTTGCTGACTTATTGTCTTATCTTTTGGGCCATGTACAGTATGCTTTAGGTATTATAAAAAACAGTACTGTTTGTGAGTAATAAAAGTTCTGGCAGAACAGTGGCTGCTTAGTTTAGATGATGAAGTGTTCAATGCTTTATACAACAACCTTTGAAAGGGTGCCAATAATTTGTATTTTTTTAAAAACAAAATGTAGGTCATTTAATATTTTTTTTAGAATATGTTTACAGTGCAGACTTGCTCTGCATTTACGCATGTTCGAGTCGTCTGGTGTACACATTATGCGTTCTACTCTTCAAATAAATAAATAGCACCAAATTGCACATATTAAATGTGAATAAACATGTTTCTGTCTTTTTAATTCATACCGTAAAAAAGCAATTACTCATGTATCACAGAAGGGTTGGAAATGTGATCGATGCTTTTTGCGATGGAGACCGACTCCGGAGTTTCCGTGTATCTGAGTTCGCATGATTGTCTGATGTACGGAAAGATCACTTCAAATGAAAATTGAAAAACTTTGGTTTTCCTTTCTGGAGAAAGTCCTGTAGAACAATGTGTTCCTGGATCAGGAGGTACTGGAATTCAAGGCCTTCTTTTAGCCTTTAAAGAAACCTTGAAGAGCCCTTGAAGAGGTAAACACAGTAAATACACAAAGCCTTGAAATTTTGAGAGGAACAGTTCATTGAAGCGCTAAAAGCAGAAAAAATCTCACTCACTCATCGTCTGCACCCCTTTTTAGGACACCTGTGGCTGGGAGTCCATGAGAACTAAATGGGCCATGCTGTCTGGGTGGGAGGGGCATACTCTCTCTGTCCTCTGTCAATCACAGCATCACTAGCCAATCATGTGCCTCTGTGAGCTTGCGGATGTGGAAGAAGGCAGATAGCACTTTGTCCTGAGATTCAGAAAAGATGTAGTTCTCTTATTTAAAAAAAATGTTGTAGTGGGAATTAATCAAGACCAAATCATTAGGGAAATCAATTTGAAAATAAATTATAAGTTATGTTTATGTACCACACTAATCTCTACAGTAATCTCTGCAGTACCAGCTTACATGTTATGGTTTCTTCCAAAGGTTAGTACACAAGCCCGACAGTGTGTAGGAGGAGTTTCTGCTGAAATGCCCTCAGCTCCACTTTGGTCTCATCTGTCCACAGGACGTTGTTCCAGTCGTTTTGTGGTTTGTTCAGATGCAGTTTTATCGACCTCAGTCGTGCTTCCATGCTGTTTTTAGATAGAAGAGGTTTCTCCTGGCAACCTTCCAAACAAACCATACTTGTTCAGTCTTCTTCTAATTGTGCTGTCATGAACTTTTAACATGCATCGCAGACCTGTAGGGTCTGCGAATGTAGCTCCTGGATTTCTTTATTTTGTTGTTGTTGTATTTAATCTGAGAATCTGACCTTGAGGTGAACATACTAGGAAATCCACTACTGGGAAGATTCACAACTATCTCGAAGGCTTTCCACTTGCAAAGAATCTTTCTTACTGTAGAACTCTATACAGAACTGCAAAAATGTTTTGAAATGCTTTTATAACTCTTTCCAGCTTGATGTGCAGCATCACGTGCTTCTCTAAGACCATTACTATGTCCTTCCCTCTACGCATTCTGTTAAAACACACCTGAATGCTCCAGACCAGCAAACTGCCAAAACTTCTGCTTGTAAAAGGGCTCTGCATGATCAATTAATCAAGGCCTGCTGAGTAGCATCACCTGCCCGCAACGTACCCTTTTAAATCCTGTGGCAGCAGTAAGGGGGACTCAGTATTGCCTGCATTTTTTTGGCTTCATGTTTGTTAAATAAATAATGGCATGGGGGAAAAAGTTATATGCTTTTGTTTGTCTGAGGTTATACCTGCCTAATACTGAGACCCGCTAACATCAACACGCACAAAGAAAAATGAAAAGATGGGGCACTAAAATGTACACATCATGTATAGATAGAGAGAGAGAGAGAGATGAGTTGAGTTGAGTTGATAGATTTTGATAAAATCCATCCAAACTCCTCTCTAGAGAACATCAGTGCAGCGTGTGAGCGCCAGTCTGGATGCACAAGATGACATCCGTGTTTGTGTTTGCACAAGGCAACATGCTGTCTTGTTTAAACACAGCTAATCTGAAACACACCCCTTTCTGTGTAAACGGAGAATGATGAGAATGTTGCTCGCTGTTCAACTGAGATATCATCATATTGTACACAGACATGCAAGAAGTAGACACACCCTAATAGTTTAAAGATAAAATTAATACACAAAAGAGTTGTAAATGTGTTAAATGGGTAAGGTTTAGTTATTAATAGTAATTAACATGATTAACGCTCCAGCGGCTTTAAGAGCGCCACCTGGCCCAGGTGTAGAACGACAGCGATGGTCTTCTGTACTGATCTCTGAACAGCATGGAGACGTGGTCCAGGAGGCCCAGGGCTCGAGCAGCTCGTGACTCTTTACTCTTTTCCTTAAACTGAACTATACAGTAAGTGTGTTAAGAGTGGAGACGAGGGACCTCACTGGAGATTCCTAGCTGTGTTTCTCTGAGACAGTCTGCACTCAGACTGAACAACAATCTGATCTCTGTGGAAATCAGACATTTTCACTTCTACAGTAGGTGTGCTAAACAAACAACAAGTCCAAATAATGGCATCGCATTTTGCTGCATATACATTCTATCCTAAAACTGTGATTGTCTACTTCCTTCCTGCATGTGTGTGTTTCCACTCCCTGCTCTTTCTTCTGAATAAACCACTTATAGAAACATCTCGAGGTTGGATTGTGGTTTGCCATCCTTTAACTCATAAACTCTTCGTTATGTGGCAGAACAAGTTACACATAAGTCTTGTTTTGTGCAGTTTAAAATCTTTGCGAAGAGCCCTGTGCAGAAATGGTCAAGTTTAAAAGAATAAAAGCGTCTTTGAAGTGAAGTTAGAGTTTCTAAAGGGAGTTACAGTATAAGGAGTTATAAGGTCAAGTGCTGGGTGTTAGTAGAGGATTCCCACCAAACAACGAAATCATGCGAAGATACGTAGAGGGTTCTTCAGTTAGAGTGTCTCTTCAACACACGATGCCAAATTAAAAGTCTAAGAGCCCTTACCTATACAAAAAACATTTTGAACAACAGAGTTGCCAAATATTATATGATTGATGAAATATTTTAGGTCAACAAAGTAGAAGCTTAGGATATGTTTTTTTAAATACAAATTTTTTTTATCATTATTTTATTATATTGTCAAAAAAAAGTGCACCCTTATCAGTCACACCCGGAGGTGCTTGTTCCTCTCATTTCAGATTATTTCCCCCATGAGTGTTGGTATACAGTAATGTGCTCCGACCTACAGTATGAATCATTAAAACGTTAAAATAAAATTCTACCCTAAGTCCTGACCGAGTGAGAAACAGATGCAGATGTTGACAGATGATCAGGAGGTGATTAGTTCACTGCTGAATGCTGAATGCTGAGTGGTTGGAACAGACGAGAGAGGAAATGAGGTCGCTGCTGAGGGTGTCATATACAATAAAAAGCCCATTTGTAAATTGTATCTTTAGGCACTTAGCCTGTCACAGTAAATTATTACTTCCTGTTTCTTGGATTCATGGAATCTTCTTCTTACACTTTCGGCTGCTTCTGTTAGTGGTCACCACAGAGGACCATTTGTCTCCATCTAACTCTCTTTAACACATCTTTCCCTTTTCACTCCAACCTCTTGCATGTCCTCCATCACCGCATCCATAAACCTCCTCTACACTGTAAACTCGAATAAGTTGGCAAAACTCAAAAATATGAGGTAATCAGTTACATCAGATGTTTTAAGTAATGATGTTTCCAATTGTAAGTAAACAGAACAGAACAAATTGTTGTTGGTCTTTCGGCTGCTCCCGGCGATGGGTCGCCCCAGCAGACGATCCGGTCCGCACACAAGATCGGCACAGGTTTTACACCAGACGCCCTTCCTGACACACCCCTCCCATTTTATCTGGGCTTGGGACAGACACTTCATCCAGCTGTTGGGAATCGAACCCGGTCCTTTCACATGGGAGGCGAAACCCCTCCCACTGAGACACCAGTGTCCTATTGCCCTGATGACGTCAGACACAAAATCACTAGACTGAAATATACTAAGTTGGTTGAACTTTAACAGTTACTGTTACTTAAGTACTTATAGTCACTTAAAATATCAAATTTGTTCAGCTAACTTGAAAAGTCTCATTTCTACAAAATCATAAATAGCGAAAAGTTCTAAATACTCGTCAAGGTCTATTAATTTGAACTAATTGTAATTATTTAACAGTGCTCAATATGTTTAATTATTTTGAGCATTAGGGTTTACAGTGTAGGGCCTTCCTCTTCCTCCTTCCTCGCTCAGTCTCTCCGTCTGGCTAGTCGATTAGCTTCTCATACAGCTTGCTATCACACATCGCATCATCTTATACTCCTGTCTACTCTCCTCATCTCTCTTACTTGTACTATCTCAGTTTTCCTCTTCTTTACCCTGAAAATCATCCTGAAGACCACCAAGACCCCTGCAACCACCTCACAGTCTCTAATCTCACTCAGATTGGATCTTCTACACGGCTGGTGGTCCGCCTGAGTATGTCTTCCATCACTCATATGTCACCCTGTAATCCTCTTTTTCTTTTTCTTAAACTCTTTCATCACCCCTGCCATTTCCATCCTTTTTGTGAAACAATAATCTGTCGTTGCACATTCCTCTCCTGGACCCCATCACCTCCTCATCACCTCTGTTCCCTTCTCTAACATGACCATTAACTTCTGCTCCAATCACCAGGCTTTCTTCTTTGGGGACACTCACTACCACTTTCACATCACAGCCCACCTCTGTAGCGTATGCACTGGTGACATTTATCATGACCCCTTACCCTTCCAGTTTCACACTCATCACTCTATCAGACACTCATCACTCACACTCTCCTCACTTTCACTACACTCTCGACATACTCTTCCTCTCCCTTTTGATGATGGTTTTCCGGTTCCGGGACGAGAACGCTGTGCACATCTGTGCTGCCGCTTCGTACCTGGGTTGTTTGTTTGTTTCTTTGTTTGTTTGTTCCTGCTGCATGTTTTTCCGCCATTCTACTTGACTTTGTGGATTATTCCATTTCATATTGCTGATGCTTGAATTAAACTGGACTATAACTATCACATTTTTGCTGTCCGTGAGTTTGCCACCGGGCCGCTGCGAGCCCTCTGCCCTGTTAGCGTCTCTTCGCTCGGCTCTTCTGATGGGTGAGTCATCGCTCTCTCAGTCGGTTGTGCTGTCTGTTTACTGCTTGCCATCTGGGAGTGCTGTCTCCTATTTAGTCTTCTGTTTTTGTGGCGCTTCAGGGTTTGGCTAGTGTAGTGTTTTGCCCGTGTCAGGCAGCTTTTGCCTTTGTCTGGCTCTCACTTGCTCAGTACTATAACGTCCTGGGCTAAAGTTTTTCTATTTTTCTCTCTTCTTTTTTGTCTCATTTTGCATCTTACTTCCGTAATTGATATTAGATATTTACCATCACAGCTAAGGGCCTTGACCTGCCATCTGCGTCTTAACTCCATGATGTATGATCACTGCCGGAGTTTAGGGATTCTCCGGCATCCATGGTACAGTACATCCATCACAGCGTGTGTTCAGGAGTACTTTTTGTTCTACGCCTGAAGCCCTTCCTTGCATCTGGACTAATCAAAGATTGACTGCTTACAAACAACTGGCTGCTGGCCGTACTGTTCATCGCTCTCTAATTTATCTCACTGGTTTCCAGCATCATACTGCATTGTCGCTTTCTGAACTGTTGCTCAATATCGGACAAAGCCCCTTATCTCAATGAAATTATCACTGACAATAAGCTTGACATTTTTCTTCTCATTGAAACCTGGCAAGCTCCGGCTGATCTCTCTCACTCACTCACTCACTCATTATCTATACCGCGGGGGTCACAGGGGGCCTGGAGCCTATCCCAGGAGACTTAGGGCACACGGCAGGGTACACCCTGGACAGGGTGCCAATCCATCGCAGGGCACAGACACACACACATACACTCACTCATTCACACACTACGGGTAATTTAGGAACGCCAATCTGGAAACCGGAGTACCCGGAGGAAACCCACCAAGCACGGGGAGAACATGCAAACTCCATGCACACAGAGACGGGAATCGAGCCTGGCCGGGGATCGAACCCGGACCCTGGCGGTGCAAGGCGACAGCGCTAACCACTACACCACCGTGCCGCCTCCGGCTGAACTTCTTCAGTTAAATCTTCTTGCACCTGATGGATATAAATATCTCTCCCGACACAGCATGTTACGTTCCGACTCATACTCGTGGTCATACCCTTGATCTATTATGTACTTCTATTTCTGCCTCTGTCACCGGTAATTCTGACCATAAACTTCTTGACTTCAGCCTCAATTTGCCTATTCATTCTAAATGCTCTAAGACTGTTATTACATACTGTAATGTGAAAGCTATTGATACTGTATCATTTTGTACTTCAATTGTCTCTTCGAATCTCTCTGATGTCATGGATATTTCTTCTCCGTCTATGATACTACTGCATCTAATTACCACTCTATAATTTCTACAGCTGTATGCTCCTATCAGGACCAGAAACGTCCCCGCCTCTCACTCTTCTCCCTGGTATACCCCTGAGCGCAGTATTCTTAAGGCCACTGGCAGACGGCTTGAACGTTTTTACAGGAAAACTGGTCTTACTGTTCATTATCTGGCTTTTCTTGATCATCTCAAATGTTATAAATCCGCTCTCTTCTCAGCTCGCTCTAACTTAGTCTCTGCCACAATTAATAAATCGAGTAACAGGCCAAAAGCATTATTTAATTCGATAAATAAACTTACCAATCGCCCACCCCAGGATGCTCTAGTATCTAATGAGTTTTACTGCTCTTTTTTGGGTTGTTTGCTTGAGAAGACTAATGCTGTCCACCAGTGTTTCCCTACTGATACAGAGCTCAGCCATCCAACAGATCTATCCAGTCGGTCTCTGTCTTGTTTTTCTCTGACGACCCCAGACTCCGTCTCTAAGCTAATCCTGAAATCCAACTCTTCCTGTCACCTTGATCCTGCTCCTACTTCTCTCCTGAAACTTTGCCACTCTGCCATTTCTGCACCTATTTCTCATTTCATTAATGCATCTCTTACCTCTGCCTCATTTCCTCTGCCACTAAAAACTGCTGCAGTTACACCTGTTCTCAAGAAACCCAACCTTGACCCCTCAGTTCTTTCTAACTATCGTCCAATTTCCAATTTACCTTTCATATCTAAATTACTGGAAAGTACTGTTGCTACCCAACTCCAGTCCTTTCTAGTTGATAATAATCTCTTCGACCCTTTTCACCCCACTCCATAGTACTGAAACTACACTTGTAAAGGTAGTGAATGAATCTACTGGTTACTGGTGATTCTGGATCCTTGTCTATACTACTGCTACTTGATCTCAGCTCTGCCTTTGATACTGTTTCCCATGATTGACTTATTTCTCGTCTCTCTGGTCTGGGCATCTCTGGTGCTGCACTCTCTTGGTTTTCTTCCTATCTCTTAGATAGACAATTCTATATTTCTGTTAAGGACTTTCGGTCACCTACCGTCCTCCTGAAGCGAGGTGTTCCCCAGGGATCCGTTCTCGGCCCACTATTATTCGCAATTTACATAATCCCACTTGGTTTGATCCTTCAACATCATGGTCTTAACTATCACTTTTATGCCGACGACATTCAGCTTTATTCTATCTGTACACCTACTCCGTCTGCACAAATTGACAAAATTTCTGCCTGCATGAAGGACATTAGAGATTGGCTTACCTTAAATTTTCTAAAACTTAATATGGATAAAGCAGAGATGATTTTCATTGGAACCCCATCACTCACCAGCAATATTTCCACCAATTTCACTTGTGAGATTGCTGGTTCCCCCATCAAAACGTCTAATTCTGTCAAAAATGTAGGAGTTATCTTCGACTCAACACTCTCCTTTCAGTCTCACATTAAATCTGTCACTAAATCTGCATTCTATCACTTGCATCGTATTGCCCAACTGCGTCCCTTCATCAGTACCAAAGATGCTGAAACTGTCATCCATCCATTCGTCTCATCACGCATTGATTTCTGTAATGCCCTTTTCATTGGTCTACCTGCCAGTTCCAGATGGCAATATATTCAAAACTCTGCGGCTAGAACACTCACTCATACTAAATGCTCTGCTCATATAACCCCAATCTTGTATAATCTCCATTGGCTCCCAGTTGCCTACCGTATTAAATTGGCAAATCTTTACTCAAAACTCACTTGTTTTCTGAGTCTGATTCGTTCAAATGAACTCCTTTGGTTCAATACACCTGTCCTCTGCATGTCTGTCTTTTAGGTCTTGTTTTGTATTTCCAGTTAACCTCTACACTTCTCTGGACACGCCTGCCGCTCTCTTTCTCTTCTTTCTTCAGTCAGCATTTGGCCGATTTCCACAGATATCCTGCTGACCAACGGTACCTGAGGAGGTCGTTGCTAATCCGGGCCTCGGCTTTCCTCCAGTATTGCAAATCTTTTTCATGATTCACATATTGATTTGGCATGTATTCTACACCGGATGCCCCGGGGGGATGGGGGGGTATGATGGGGTGTCAATACTTTGGCATAGCACTGTATTTCTCAAATATCTTAATTCATTATGCCAGTATTAAATAGGTTTACTGCTTACTGCTTAATTTAATGTAGAGGATGGCTCCTACAAGTGACCTGGTCACATTACAAGCAGGTTTCCATTCCTTGTGCTTTTTTGGCTTCCTCTCGGTTTCAGCTAAATAAATGTTGAGGTTGAGTTACTGCACAAAAACTCTTTCTATGATGAAAGATTGTTTTTTTTTTTTTTTAGTCTGACGATTCTAAGACCTGTCACTCTGCATATTTATGAGCCCTGTCACTCACACACAGACACACACACACCCTCAGACACACACACACACACACATGTACACACACTGAAACTTTGACTCACTTTTCTGACTTTACATTAGAAAGTCTGTACATTCCTTTATGCTAAAGTGGAAATACTGGAAATTTCTGGAATGGCTTTTATTGTGTGTTTTTACTTCCATGCAGGTGTGTGTGTGTGCGTGTGTGTGCGTGTGTGTGCGTGTGTGTGCGTGTGTGTGCGTGTGTGTGCGTGCGTGTGTGTGTGTGTGTGAATTAACAAATGTCTATGCACAGTTAGGTGTATAAATATGTATAGTACATTTGCTAATGTTCAGTTTAGCAAACGTCAGTTAGTTAAGCAAATTTGTTCAGTTATTCCCAAACCTGCGAACAGAATCACTAAACACATCATCTGTCAGAAAAAAACGTCTGTTCAAACAGTGTTCATGGCATCTTGCCTAAATATTCTGCATTGCGAAATGCAAAATCCCCTCTTTCATTTTCTTTGCTTTATATTTATCTTTGCTAATTGAAACACATGAACTGTACTGTGTGACACGGGATCGGTCGCTTGAGGTGTGTGTGATGAAGTTAAGCTCACAAAAACCCTGATCACCTTGTGTTTTTATCTCGTAATCCCGAAAAGATAACTAACTAGGCTGGCTTGCTGTCTAGATTCGATTCATTGCTCTGAGTAACGCAGCTGAAATGGTGAGGAGCTGGTTTATTGTCTTCAGTTAAAAAAGAAATAGGCCACTGTGTGCTGGTGAACGTTCCAAACATACTGTAAAACATTGTTCCTTTTAATTGGAGCATTTTTAGTGAAATAGTAGAAGTAGTTCAGCGTGCTGTAAATCGTCACAGAGGAAATTAATTCATACGGCACACCTAACATTCAGGTGGTTCTACCTTATCAGGTTTCACCTTTAACATGGCAGCTTTAGCTGGGCATCAACAACCTTCATGCAGAATAATGCTCAGACCTCTGGCCGCTCTTCTTACCAGACTTTAATTTAATGTGTTGGTTTCTTGGGAAAGACCTGACACCTGACACTGGTGTTTCAGTAGCTTCCAGTCCACGGCACAACTGTGCCTTGGTGGTTCCTGGATCGTTCCTAACATCAGCTGAGATGACACAGCTTAGGTCTTTTCCAGACTTTAGCAAAATGGCTCCACCTCACAATAACTTGGACTTAAGTATGGTAGTTTGAACTGATCTTGGAGTCTGATGAGGAAGTTGAGCACCCAGTTAAAACACGTCCTTGAGAGCCCAATACTGCCAGCATATGCAAACTTCTACACCACTAATCACAGACTGTATGAGAATGAAGCTGAGTGTGTACCACAACATATAGTTTTGGAAGATACTGCAGGTAGTGTCTCATCAGAACTGCTCACAGAAACCAGATAGGCCACGCCTACAAACAAGAACCTAAAACCAACAGGAGCGATTTGTCATTAGCTTGGATAAACACTAATTCATGGACATTGATGTGATTGCAACGAGTCTGGAGTCACTGACGCTGACAGCTGTTCTCTGGGGACCTGTGACTTCAGTTGTTCGATAGCTCAGGACTGGAATCTCCTACAGTCTACCTGAGCCTCCGGGAACAAACTGGACTCCTTTTAATTTTAACACATCTCCTGTTATACTGAACTTCCAGTACACATTATTATGCTGATCAATCCCTGCTCTCCGTTATCACCCAGATGAGGATGGGTTCCCTGTTGAGTCTGGTTCCTCTCAAGGTTTCTTCCTATTACCATCTCAGGGAGTTTTTCCTTGCCACCGTCGCCCTCGGCTTGCTCATCAGGGACAATCTTATCATTTTGATTCATACACATTGCATACAAACTTACTTCTTTTTATTGTGTAAAGCTGCTTTGCGACAATGTCAATTGTTCAAAGCGCTATATAAATAAAATTGACTTGACTTGACTGATGTCTGAGGTGTTTTTTGGAGTCAGAATGATCTTTAATATCTTAACCTAAATTTTATAGATGGTGAAATAATCAAAAAGCAACAACAGATGAGGATGAGTTGTGAAGCCAAGATCTAAGGCATTACCTGATAATCTAAAGAGGTGCATGTAGATGATGAGCCTGAAAAGCTTTTCTGGAGATGAATTTGAAACGGTAAGGAGAACCTGGGCTGGCGTTCTGGAACCATCCCTGAAGATGAGGAGTTGTTGAACAGACATCTCTGTTGGAGCACCTTATCACTAGTGGGGGAAAAAAAACATGATGATGGGAATTTATAACAAGTTCATCTAGGAAAAATGAGGAGCTTCAGGCATGTTTAGTCATTTCATATCTATAGTCAGTTCTTAGACAGACCCTCAGCAGATCTTCAGGGGTAAAATTCCCATCTTCTCCCTGAAGCTGCTCCACTTCCTGCCTGTTGGAACGTGTCTATAATGGTTCAGCATTCCAGAGACTAAATCCTCAAAATCTGATCACATGTTCTTAACAGGTTCTTCTTTGAATATCTTTGTGATCTCTCGTGAACATGTTAACTACTGTGGTTAATGGACCCTTGTCTTTTTCAGAGTGGAGTCTCCTGAGGCCTGCGTCCGCAGAAGAGCACAGTGGAGGAGACTGGAATGCTGCGTCTATTTACGCCACTGCGCCCAGGTCAAAGGTCAGTAGGTGGCCTTTTGTGGTCTCGTGCTAAATGACTAACAGACCCATGGACCACCGCTGGGCCTGTGGAGTCACTGATCCCTACAGCTGGAATATTCTAGAATCCTTGGGTTCTTCAGCTGTCTTTTGAGCTTTTTTACTTTCATTTCTCACCTTTTGTTTCTTGGTTCTTGCTCTGTTGTTGTTTTCCTATACACTGATGTTCTTTATCATTTTCTCATTCTATTCTCTTGCATTAAACGTTATACTAGTTACTGGGGTAAGAAGTGTACTGGAAAACAAACAATTATTTTATGTCTACAGTAAAGGAATAAATAAATGACAGTTACAAAAATAAGGGACATAAAAATCTCCTTGAATTTTCCATTCTGTTTGTGTTTATTATTATATAATAATAAATAATAATAAAAGATTCAACCATAAACCATATTGTGTGTGTTTGTGCAGCAGACCGACAGAGGGCGCTGTTGATCCACGATTCTGTTTTAGCTCATTCATGTGCTTGAACTTTGTAAACTTTGAAACTTATTAATATTTAACAGTAAAAAAAAAAAAAAAAAGATAGTGAAAGCAGCATGAAGGGAAAACAAAGATAAAATGTAATGATAAGCGCACGTGAGATATCATGGCATCATAAATCCCCATCCGCCACGCCCGTCCCCACTGGCACGCCCCACTCCTCCTCAAGACGTTTTTACAAATTAAGATTTTAATCTTTATGTGGCCAGCTTCGCTCAGATGTCCATTTCGAGACCTTTAAAGAAAAGAAGAAAAAAGCTTATAAAATATTGAAGACTTCATGCTTCTTTTGTTTGTCGTTCTGGGTGAACCTTTAAATGTTCCTCATGCAACCCAAACACCATTTCTTCAAGAACGCTCGTTTAAACTTTTTCAAATGTACAATTGAAAATTGTGAAGTGTTAATGTTTCTTTTTTTTTATCCTTTGGAGGAGGTTTTTGTGTAAATCTCTTCATCAGAGAGCTTCACCGCGTCTTCATCTCTTCACCGCGTCGGTGTCTTAATGATCCTTTGGTCGTCCCTTAAGTGGAACCAGACAGTTCCTGTGCAGATCCCTACACCTGGTTGCTGCTTCCCTTTCAGGAGACGTTTCTGAACATTTAGATCACCTGGATTGTAATAATTAATTAAACCTTATTTGTTCTACTTTTTAAAAATTAAACCAGTTGAAAAATCTGTAAATATTAGGACGTTCTACAGTAGGTCCCTTATGTACTGTATATTGCAGAACCCAGGACCTGCCAGATATTTAAATTGTAGTGTTTGAGAAGTTTTATTCATCAGGTCATCCTTTGTTTGGTCTGATGTGTTCCAGGTGAGTAATGAAGTACGTGAGCTGTCCTGGATCATTTCATAATTCCATAATTACGTGATTATAGAGAATGAAGAACTAAGAGCAGGCTCCGAGTACAATGTATGGTATGCGGTGTGTGAGTGTGTGTGTGTGAGTGTGTGTGTGTGAGTGTGTGTGTGTACGAGTGCGCGTGTCATGCTGCCTCACTGGAGGTGAATAACGAGTGCTGAAAGTCGGGAACGTCGTCTGTTCACAGCAGGTTGTTCATGTTAAAATTACAAGCTGTGAATTGTGTGTGCTTAGATGGAACTCAAACTAAACTTGAACTTGTCACTGTGTGTGTGTGTGTGTGTGTGTGTGTGTGTGTGTGTGTGTGTGTGTGTGTGTGTGTGTGTGTGTGTGTGTGTGTGTGTGTGTGATTATCCTTAATACAAACTTAAAACACCAGAATAACAACATTTATTTATCTTTATTATGTGACTTGACGTTGATTCTCACACCGCGCGAGTGTGTTCTCCACATCAGCGTTTGGCCTGTTAAGGTTCTAACTGCGTTCAGAAATCCTGGACTGGACAGAAAACCGGACAAATACAACAGCTTCACGCATACACAGCGTGTGTGTGTGTGTGTCTCATGTGTCTCGTACACAAAGTGCTCATGCGTCTCTGAAGTGCTGTAGCGTTATCTCTCTCATAGTTGGTCCAACATGGTTTTATTCAAGTAGATCTAACTTTCAATACCAGTTGTGACCCAATGTTTGTAACATGCCAAATTAACAGCGTAACAACTTTCTGACAACTGAAAATTCCTGATGGGATAGAACTCATAACATGTTTAAACAAGCTGGTGAAATACCATTTTGTTTCTTTCCTGTGTATTAATTTCGCTTTCCACCACACAGGTGAAAATATGACAAAAAAAAAGAATGACAGCAATTAAAGGCCATTAAAAACTTAACTTTAAATCAAACTCATTAAGTTATCGCTCCTTTATATATCGTGATTTAATTACGTCAATGTTGCTGCACGATGTCAGATGATCAGGACGGCGCTGATTCTGCTCGACGGCTCAACGGGATTCTAATTCCTTTTCTTTTGATCGAAAGACCTGAATTAAATAATGTAATATTTAATAATTAACTTCAATAGACATAAATTCATGCAGTAGGTTATTCTGTGATAGATGAGATGCAATGTCAAATATATAATAAGTTACATTATATGGACAAAAGTATTTGTCCAAACATGTTAATTATTGAATTATTGAAATGTGTTTCAGTCAGGCCCCTTGTCCACCAGTGAAGGACATTCTTAATGCTTCAGTATACCAGGACATCCTGGACAATGCTGTGCTTCACTAAACTTTATACAACAGTTTGGTGAAGGCCCATTTACCATGACTCCGTTCCAGTGCTATAAACCATGGTTTGATGAGAACTCGAGCGGCCTGAACACAGAGCCCTGACCTCAACCCCATCGAGCACCTTCGGGACGACCTGGAGCGGGGAATGTGAGCCAGGCCTTCTCGTCCAACATCAGTGTCTGACCTCATAAACACACAAATTCTCACAGAATTGTGGACGGCCTTCCAAGAAAACTGGAAGCTGTTATAGCTTTGGAGGGGGAGCGACTCCATACTGAAGTGTATGTTTGGATACAATGACATTGCAAGTTTGAACAAACCTTTTGTCCATATTGAGGACTTTAAATAACATAAATACTGAAACTTGAAGAGTATTAAAGACAAATGTAATAACACAATTCTAATATAAATGTGTAAAAGTTTAATATGTTACAGAACCACGACATTTTTTTCCCCTTTGATATCAAATCCACCATCCACTGATTCTGGACATCATCATCCGCTCCAGCTCTGATTATTAATACCATTAAAGGTTCCGTGCTCACTTTGTGAGAGCCACCACACCTTCTTAAAGAATCAGAAACTCCTGCTATTTTCTTTCAGGATCACTCAGAAATTTGCATAATCAGGTTTTTGATTATTATCTCTGACATGACGCACGGGTCTGTACGACTAGCGCGCGTTAATTTAGCGCACGTTACAGGACAGAGGAAACGTTACACCTTGTGTTTGTTTCAGTAAACTCATCGGTGGTCTGCATGTTTTATTCCTGTCCACATGGAGAGCTCTGTGATTTAGGGATTTGTTCTGGTGTTACATGTTCTTTGTAACCGGTGGCGTTTGGCGTGTGTGAGAATTACGACCAAATGTTTCCAATAATCTATAAAACGATAAGGAGACCCTCATTTATAAATAAATTAAATGCTCTAACAAACATGATTTCATTTGTTAGAGAAAGATAATGTGACAAGAAAAATCACAATATTTTCAAGCAAAGTGCGAGCTCTGATTTTATTTCTATTTATGATACATAACGAAATGTAAAATCTGATTGCAATATGAATTCTGTAATATTAGTATTTAATGCCTATTTTAATCAATACATGGTTTCCACCAGTTTTAATGACAATTGTGGAATTATTAAAATTATTAGTAATAAAATTATTAATGCAAAAAAAAGTTAATAAAATGCTTTTTTTTTTTAATGAATGAAACAGTTAAGATAAAAAGGCAAACAAGATGATTTAGGGTTTTTTTTTTTTGCCATTTGGCAGATGGCCTTCTCCACAGCTCCACCATTCCCTTCACTGGGTTCCCTGGGTTACTGACCATCAGGACCATCAGTCTGAAGCACTGATGTGATTTTTATTTTAAACCAAGTCCTTAATGTAAAGCTCGGTGTTTAGACAGGGTACTGAGACTCCGCTGTTTGATTGCACCACCGAGGTGCCAGAACAGAACGCTGAGAGGGAGCATCCGAGCAGTGATTCAAACATCTGGGAGAATAAACATAGTTTTAAATCGGATTTAAAAACATCTGCTCTACTTTATTTATTTATTTCACAAATGCATATTTATATTTCCTCTCGGGAAACGGGAACGCATGACTCCTGTCTTGGCGTCTTTACACTGGCTCCCTGTGCAGTTCAGGGTCAAGTTTAAAGTATTGTTACAGAACTGGCCAGTAAAAACCTGAAAACTTTAGACCTCAATATATTTCTGACCTTTTTAAGCCATATAGTCCAGCACGGTCTCTCTGGTCTGGTGAGCAGCTTTTACTCACAGCGCTTAAATCTAGGCTGAAGAGTCAGAGTGACCGCGCCTTTTCAGTAGCAGCCCCTAAACTGTGGACTGAGCTCGCCCCGACTAAATCTCACCTCAACACCTTTTTACATACTTTAGCATTTAATACAGAGTGATGAGGTATTCTTCTCCCTGTTTTTATTTATTTTTATTATTGATTTATTGTTTTCCTGTTTTATTGGCTTATTTTATACAATGAGGGTGTACTTTTTATTGTTGTATATTGCTTTATTTGGATTTTATTTATTCTTATTACAGTCTGTTTTTAATTGACTGTTTCTGTCCGCAGCTATTTTAGGATTTTACAGCACTTTGGTCAACTGAGGTGTGTTAAATGTGCTTTAAAAATAAATGTGACTTAACTTGACTCTCTCTCTCTCTGTCTCTCTCTCTGTCTCTCTCTCTCTGTCTCTCTCTCTCTGTCTCTCTCTCTCTGTCTCTCTCTGTCTCTCTCTCTCTGTCTCTCTCTCTCTCTGTCTCTCTTTCTGTCTCTCTCTTTGTCTCTGTCTCTCTCTCTTTCTGTCTCTCTCTCTCTCTGTCTCTCTCTCTCTGTCTCTCTCTCTCTCTGTCTCTCTCTGTGTCTCTCTTTGTCTCTGTCTCTCTCTGTTTCTCTCTGTCTCTGTCTCTCTCTCTCTCTTTGTCTCTGTCTCTCTCTGTTTCTCTCTCTCTCTGTCTCTCTCTCCCTGTCTCTCTTTGTCTCTGTCTCTATCTCTCACTGTCTCTGTCTCTCTCTCTTTGTCTCTGTCTCTATCTCTCACTGTCTCTGTCTCTCTCTCTTTGTCTCTGTCTCTCTCTCTCTGTCTCTGTCTCTCTCTCTCTACAGAAGGGGCTGTTCTCCCGTTCTGAGACTGACCTCCATAAACCCAAGCGCTTTGCAACGCTGTCTTTTGTCTGGAAGAAAAAGAAGAAGAACAGAAATCTTTCTCAGAGCTCCTCGAGTAGCAGTGTGGAATCAGGGGTTAAAGGTCATTCAGAGAGAGATTCAGAGAATGAACATAAGATGGAACAAACCTCCCTATTGCAACAAGTGCATTCAGAGGTAGCTGAGACTGAATTAGTGGACAATGATTCTGAAAGCACTCATAATGAAGATCCAAACGAGGCAGAATTTAGGCTAGCTAACACCCAGCACATGTCCGTTCCCTACATCGACGACTCATTTTCCGACAGTGATGGTTACTGTACTCCGCCAGAAAGCCCCAGTTTGGGTTCTTCTTATCCACATACCGTCAGCAATACGCAAATGTTACGTTCAAATAGCAAATATTGCAACATTAATTCAGAGCAATTACCTGACACCACCAGACATGACACTGTTGATGAAGGTTCCAGCTTCTCTCACACGAGTTCTTCACAGTCACCTGCCAGAACATTTAAAGGCCACCTCACACCAATCATTCCCACTCCCACCAGCACTGTGGCCTCTTCCATCAACAGCACACACATAATCGGGCACCATGTGGAAATGAACACCAGCGCTGACGGCACGGATCACTCTCTCGCCCTTCATCAAACGGACGTGGCTGAAAAAACTCCACACTGCATCCCATCACCTGACTTCACCTCTCACAGGGATGTATTTAGGAAATTCGAGGAGGAAAACGCTAACCTGGCCTTGGGCTATCCTGAACAAAGCTCCAGTCAGCTCAGTGAAATCATTGACTTGAAAAAGAGACCTTCAGATGACAAAGACGTCTCACTTTACCTTCCAGAGATAGGGTTCCAGGGAAACCATTCTCATGTAATCGATGGCCCCAGTCAAGACAATGATACCTTTAGGAAGAATGACAAGATCATGGATTGTATTCCAGGCCCTGATTGCTTTTCATCCATCTCATGTGAAGTTCCTGAAGATTCCTGCTCTGATGATCCAAAGATCAACTACTCCTCAACTGAAATCCACAGCTTCTCTTTTGGTGAAAATGATCAAAATCCAGCTTCAGTAGATGTTCCTCGAGTTTACCCTGAGGCAGACTTCTCACCTCTGTTGACAAGAAGAATCATATCTGATCCTCACCCTGCACCCTTCGACCTCTTAAGTTCCTCATACACTAGAGGCTTTAATCACAGCAACAATCTGTCAGATGCACCTTCTGAATCTGACCATCCAAAGCAAGAACAAGAACCTCAAGAACCATCAACCTCCACCAGCCAGTTGTTTGATACATTTAACAAATCCTTGTCTCCTGAAAGCATCTCCACTCCCACTGATATCTTGACAAGGGATTCTTATATTTCTGACCTTTCTCAAAACTCTTGGTCTGAAATTCATGTATCAGAAATGTACGAAGCAGGAAATAATTTGAAAGTAGGTAAATATGATGAAGAAGGAACTGATGAAATTGCAGGTAAAGGATTTGCCAGTAGATCTGCAGTGTCTGAGACGATGTGTTATTTATCGGAACAGAAGGAACCTCAACGTTTTACAGGCAATAATGAGACCATGATAGATGGAAATGATATTCACACCATTAAGTCGGATAACTTTACTTGGAATGAATCCTGCAGCAGGAAATATTCACAAGATGATGGAAACGCAGTGATGTTGGATACAGAAGAAGGTTTTACACGCCACAAGGAAAGTGACACCAAGGTAAATCCAAATGTGTTTCAAAGCGAGGACATGCTTGGACTGTCGACCTTCACTACAAAAATAACGGAGAATGTTGAAGAAAAAATATTTGGTCAGGAACAAGTTTTTCTCAGGGATGAAGGGAATAGACAAGAACAATTAGCTGGAGAAAGTGAGGCACCACCAGGTGAAACCAACCAGCAGCTTGATTATCTGCCTATTATCAAACCAGACGCACCAGTTCTGCAAGTGTATATGTCTGAGGAATGTGTCACTGCCCTTCCCTGTAGTCTGCACGATGAAGTGTCAGTCACAGACTGCAAGACGGAAACACACCCGAGCGCGGAGGCGGTCTCAAGTCACTCCCAGGACTCTGGATCTCTGATACCACCACAGTGGGAGGACTCGACAGGGGGTGGAGTAAACGTCAATGTTGTTAAACTCCATGTGGATAGAGACGACATCACGACACCTGAGCCTGTCTCCTATTACCGAGTACCAAGACTAGATTCTCCTGAGCCACGAGGACTAGCAGAGACTAGGGACACTTTCCAAAAAATTCAAGAGCAACAACACAGTGCTGATCAAGAGCACCAAGACATTGTAGGGAATCCCATCCTCCTGGCAGAGAACTCAACTAATAGCAGCAGAGATACCTGTGGAGTCTTCACTGAAAGAAGCAGTCCCCCAGGCGGAGTCGTTATTTGCATCAGAGAGTTTGGGGACAGAGAGGAAGAACATCAGGAATCAAAAAGGGAGAGGACGCTCCCAAACCATCAGCCTGCACCAAGATACACATCACTTGACTGGTAGGTGTGCATTTACTTTTGATTGTTTTTCTTTTTTCTTTTGTAGGAATCATGGTCTTAAGTTTGAGATGTTGGAGAGCTTGAAGGTTTCTGCCCTAAAGTGGTGCATTCCCTACAAATGAATACTTTCATATTCAGAAGCCTGTGATTCCTGTCTGTTGCCTCCCCCCTCCTCCTCCCTCCTCCCTCCCTCCTTTCCTCTCTCCACTTCTTACCTTTCTAACTCTCGCTGAACCTCTTACCTTTCATGACAGCTTTTTATATCTCAGACTCTCAGCATTCTTTAGGAATTCTTTGGCTTTGCTCTTTTAGGTGATCTGATTTCTTCACATTTAATTCATAAATAACAACTCTAGAGTTAGTCCTCATTACGAAACACTGCTCGGCTTGTTTTGGGTGGAGGACACACCTGATCGCATCTCTGCCCCACCCTCCAATAACAGCTTCGTATCGCTAAAGCCAGGTTTATGTTTCTCTAAAAAAAAAAAGGGAGAGGCAGCGATGTAGAAGGAACAATATTAGACCATCGGTACAAAGTGTAACTGATAACCAATGCTGGAGGTGTGTCTCACGCTCATACAAATTCCTGACCTATTTGAGGTTTTCCACAAATGCTGTACATCTTAAAATGACTGAGCTCATTGTCCATCCATCTCCCTGCAGAGAATCTGTAGATTAGAGCAGGGGGCATTGCTCGACTGTCAGCTGCATCACGTAGACGTGCGAATGCTTCTCGTGTTGTTTTGCAATGTTTCATCTACCCTGTAAAACGCCACACCTCATTCCAAAGTCATTTCACTTTGTCTTTGTGAGCTGTCACCGGTACAGTACCACAGGAATGCATGTCTTCTGAATCATAATCGGTTTATGTTCAGGCATCACCAGTGGCACCATGTACTACTGTACAAGTACTGTACAACACACAGCCACTGTTTTTAGCAACTGTGTAAATTCCGTGCAAAATGATGCTATAAAACCACAAATTGACAAATTGACATTCCCAATCATGTGGCTCTGAGTGTCGAGGTTCCTTCGGGTCCTCGCTCACACACAGTGGATTTAACACTGTCAGAGTTCATTCAAGTCCAACTGGACCCATATAAACACCGTATGGTGTTCATTTAACTCTCTGGGTGTTAATTAAACACTGGAAATGTTGCTGTGCAGCTCAAGTTCCAACCTGCAATTAGAGAAATACATGCACAGTATATAAGCTCTCACTAACATTGTGTAATTCAGAAATTCTGAATTCAAATACAGCGTGGAGCAGCATGTTGGCTTGGCGTTGTTTGGGCTCATGGTTAAAATCTCACCTCCGCTCTGTTGGCATGTTCTCCTCATTCTTAGTGAGTTTTCTCTGGATTCTTCAGTTTCCTCACACAGATGGAAGGAATTCGTTTACAAAACTTACTGTTGTACTGTAGCTGTACTCACTCGCTAGCTTGAACAGGTATGTTCAGCTCCTAATGTTTATCATAATAACAACAACAACAAAAAAGGCAAAGACCAGACACATTACAAGAGTAGTGATTATTTCAAACTCTCTCCTTCGGATCCCTGTGTTGCCCCACATTTCACAGTGAAATCAAGATCTCCGATGCTTTGACACGTGAACTAAATCTACAATCCGAGCGTGCTTTCATAATGCTCTTCTTTCAAACCCGCCACGCCTCACGTGGGTTTGATTGTTTGACAGGTTTCTCGTGCCATTCGTGTGATGTGGACTGATCTTCACTAATGCAGGGGGTTAAACCCGATCACATTCCTGTATATTGTCAGAAGGTGTAGTCCAGTCATTCCAAGCAAAAACAATAGAAGTGGGTGTTTATCAGTATCTGGGACGAGATGTCATGTCAGGCTGGATGTCATCGATAGCTGGACAGTGACAGGATGATGAATTGTCTTGTGTTCTGATTGGTTGATTAATATCTACAACGACACCAGCAGCAGTGACAGTAGCGCAGGTTTATATTAATTCACTCATCGTTTTAATCTACATGTTTTTTTGTTTGTTTGTTTGTTTTGTTCATTTTAAACCATGCCATCATGATTATTTCACTATAACAGCACCGCACCGAGTGTTTTATTTCATTACATATACACGACTAATACTAAGATACTTGTTTTGGGAAATGCCAAGACCAGATTTCACAGGAAGCCTGGATACGTCATTCGTATTACGCTGATGCGATGTTTACACTACAAACACTAAAAACAGTCCATTACTTTATTTAATAAAAGAGGGTTTTTTTGTGGTTTTGTGTAGAACTAGTTCTTCCTTCTGGTGTAAGTGTTGTGATATTTAGCCGAGATTACAGTTTGACCCGTCAGTTATCATGAGATGCGAGTGAATCTGTAGACGAAAGCGATGATGGTTTGTTAATGACTTCTTGCTACCTGGACCAGAAATCATGCTGGTGCTTGTGTTTGGTTGTTTTAGTTTTTTTCCCACACCCATCAGACCTGTTTTAATCTAACCCCCATAAACACGTTCCCTTGTAGCCTCAAATCATTATCCAATTATAGGCTAATCAAATCTCATTATATCCTTTTTTTGTCTGTAGTTCCTAGGAATGTCAGTGCACTTAAATTAAAATCCTTCATGTATAATAATGACGTACATACTCACATGGTTCATATGAATTTATGTTCTGCTGAGAAGAAAATGACCAATAAGAAGGATTTTTATCCTTTAACCCGGGGGGTCCAAAACTTTGATGTTGCTTAAATGTCTATACTGCTATTTAGGTTTAATTAGCATTCATAATATCTAATAATTAGAGCTTTGTGATTTAAATGATTCTGCAGTTTAATCAATCATTTATTGATTGGTTCTGATTGGTTCAAAGATCCTCTGTCAACCTTTGGGTTTGAACTTACAACCTTTCTTGTCAAACAGAACCATAAGCATCTGTCTCATCACCAATTCTGAACTTTTCCACATTTTCATATAGTTGACACCGAAACATCACACATATAGAGTATATAAACATCTTTCATATAGAGTGGCTTGCATAAGTATTCACTCCCTTGAGATTGTTGGTTTCAGCGACGAGGGCAAAAAGCCGAAGCCAGGTCAGCATGCTACCACCAGCGCAGCGCGCGTCACAGTGAGGATGTGGCTGTTTCAGTCACAGATTTAACATGTTTAATTTGTCTATTTTTGAAGGCTATCGTGGCCACACAGTCTCTTAAACACAGTGCGTTATTCTGTGTAGATTCCTGACATTTAATCCCAAAGGAGATGATTTCAGGTCAAGGAGGGAGAGAATACTTACGTAAAACACTTTATAGCAGTAATCATGTTTTACAGTAATTATTGCTGTTAAATTATAATACACACCCTGATTTCAAAACTCGGCTGCAGATCACCAGGGCACGAGGTTCATTTATCCAGAAGTGCAGTTCACTGTGTGAGAGTTCATGTGTGAGTCAATCAGCAGTTACACTGAAAGGTCACACATGCACCACCTCTCGAGGAACAATCTCGTATTTCATCGAGTAGTTTATGTAGTAAATGTTTAATATTTTATAAGCACTGAATAGTTTAGAGCAATAGTTGTATAAATGCTATCGGTCGCTTTGCACCTCCAGGGTCCGGGTTCGATTCCCGTCTCTGTGTGCATGGAGTTTGCACGTTCTCCCCGTGCTTGGTGGGTTTCCTCCGGGTTCTCCGGTTTCCTCCCACAGTCCAAAGACATACGGGTTAGGTTAATCGGCGTTCCCAAATTGGCCAAATTGAGTGTGTGTGTGTGTGTGTGTGTGTGTGTGTGTGTGTGTGTGTGTGTGTGTGTGTGTGTGTGTGTCCTGCGATGGATTGGCACCCTGTCCAGGGTGTACCCCGCCTTGTGCCCTAAGTCTCCTGGGATAGGCTCCGCCCCTCGTGACCCTGAATACAGGATTAAGCGGTATAGATGAGTGAGTGAGTAAGAATTAATCAAAGTAAGAACTGTCAACTTCTTTATACTGTGTACAGAGCTGCTATTATTATTATTATTATTATTATTATTATTATTATTATTATTATTATTATTATTATTATTATTTCTCCCTATTTTCCATTGGTTTTGAAAGACAAATTAGAATAAATACATAGAAATCAGTATTTAACTCCAACACTACATCTTGATGTCATTTGATGCTTATTTAAGTGGCAACAGCAGGAAACAACAGACAAAAGCCCATGACCAAAGCCAATCACATGACCATGTCGAAGCTTATTTATGATTATTATGATTATAATATATACAATGACAAAAGTCAATATACAGTAAGAATCTTTTTTTTTTTTTAAACATAGCACCATGACACAATGCAAGACTGTGATTTTTTTTTTGTGGTTCGTCCACTCCTAATCGCAAATGAAAACAAAAAGAACAATAGAAAACCAAACAGGTCGTCATTTTATTAAAACAAATTTTCAGGATTCAGCTACTGTAAGAGGTTTATACATAAGCATACTGTCTTATTTTGTTCTATTTATTTGACTTTTTTTTTTACTTTTAAAAGAAAAAGAAACAAAAAATGAGATGATAAAAATCCTTCTTAAAGAAATTGCGTTTAAAGTTGTGTGTGAGGTGTGTATGAGAGAGCGTGCACGTTTTTTTTTTGTTCTTGAGAACTGTGTAAATGAGAAAGCAAGGAGGAACAATACCATTCCTGTTTCATAATCATAACACAATTTTATTTATTTCTTTATCTAGGCATTTGGCAGACGCCCTTATCCAGAGCGACTTATATCATTTATTTATTTATTTGTTGCATTTCATTATACGTATGAGTATTTGAAGGTTAGGGCCTTGCTCAAGGGTTCAACTGGGACAACTTGGCAGTGGTGGGATTTGAACCTGGGACCTTCCGAACCGAACTATCATACATACATATTTATGTATATATTAATGTATTTATTGTCATAAACAGACCGGATGACAGCAGGAAGACAACTCTGACTTGTCAATGTTGGAAAAGCTTGCGTGTTTGTTTGTCCAACAAGGAATTCTTGAAATGTTTCCGTTTGCTGTTCTAAAACTGGTTCGGCAATGGGAGTGCCCACATGGTGTGTGTGTGTGTGTGTGTGTGAGTATGTGTGTGTGTGTGTGTGGGTGAGCGAGGGTGACAGAGCATGTCCTCTTTATTTCGTGTGTAATCTAAGAAAGTTTTTTGTGTGTGTCTCACGTTTGCTGACGTTGTGCTAGACCATGAATACATTGGCTCAGGGCCAACATTTGGGGTTGTTCCAATATTTTTTTCACCACTAGAGTGCGCACAAGACTAGTGTTGAAGACCTAGGGTTAGGGTAAGGGTTAGAGTTAGATATAACTTCCTTTCTGTTTGGGCTACAGTATGTAAAGTGAATTATTTATAAAAAGATCCTGCACATATAACAATAAAAACAGATAGATAAAAATAGATAATTCAGCTAGATTGTGTGCTCTATAATGATATACACTTAATTGTATAATCCCCCCCCCCCCAAAAAAAAAAATAATAAAATAAAATAGACACAATTTAAGTCATATATTTGGCCAATCAACTGAATGTGATAAAAAAAAGGACACACACAGACATACACACACATAATATTACAGTCACATTATCCAGGAGGCTGTGAGTTCATACCCTTCACCCAGATGAACTCAAATATAGAGTTTATACTAACACACTGAGTTTCATGTCGCTGTATGGAAGTAACTCACTGTGCATTTGTCAAGTTCATGCTACCTCCTAGTAACATCCAGTATGTATCCAGTATCCGGTGTTTATATAAATGTTTTGAATGTGTCATAGATGTGCCGATAACTTTCTGCTTAATAGAATTTAATGTGGTCTTCTTCGATGTGGCATGGACCTAGCATGTTTATAGCATGAGCCTGAAGATGGCGCTGTGAGAACTCCATTGACAAAGTAACAATGCCTTGACGTCCCAATGGCCCCTCAGTCAGAGCATCAGCCAATGCTTCCTGTCTGTGCCATGCCTGTATATAACGTTAGTAAAGTCCCTAAGAGGTGTTTCTTATGCCAATAACTGGTTATTTACATGTCCAGAAATGTTTAGCAGCTTCCCTTGACATGGTTCAAAGGAACGTGTACTACATCCTTACAGGTTTCTAATGCGTTCTTGCCGCATTCTTCATTCAAGTCGTTGACACTTCATACTGAGCTCACACAGTTTCTTTTGCAGATGTAAGAGCAATGTGGATCTGTATGACGGGGAAATTAACCAGCACGAATAAGCATTTGGAAAAGTCATAAAGTATTCCAGGAGGGTCAACTGAAATCCTGTGCTGTGATTTTTTTATTTTACTAGATCAGACGTGCTAGAGCAGGAAAACCATCAAGTCACAAATTAACTTCCTGGAAATGCAGAATAAGTTTATACTTGAATAAATATAATTTAAATAAAAATTTAAAACCATATATAAAATTCCCAAACGTGTAGTGTAGACAGGAAATACACAAAACCCAATAATAATTTCATTTATGTTAAAGTGGAAATAAAGAAAGTTTTAGACTTTTGCAAAAAAGAAAAAAAAAATGGTTTCCACAAGTTTGTCCAAAACCTGTTGATCCATATGAACTCATCAGGTTTTGGAGAAACTTATGGAACTCACGCCATCTCAAGTGCATTAAAGAAAACCATGGATGAACTGAATACTAAACAATTCTCAATTGTCAGTCTTTTGCCCTGGTTTTCCGATGTGTCTTGAATCGTTGGAGACATTTCTGGTATTAACACGTCTTGTGTTTTTTTTTTCCCCCTCCTGTCCTAGGCTCCCTCATGCCTTCTCTCCGCTCAGCACAGTAATTGAAGAGTCTGACGCTGAGATTCCCGTAGAAACTTGTCCTGAATCGGATACAGACATGAGTGCGTCTCATGTTGGGGTGCTGAGCACCACGTTCACTCTGAGGCCCAAAGTGTCTCAGAAAGAACGGGAAGAAGGCAAAAAAGTGCACAAGGTGTCCCTGGTGAGAGACAGCAGTGCCACAAACAGCTCCGAGCTTCGTGAAGGTTTTGGAGATGAATTCGAAAATGGGATTACAAGTGACACCGTGGACGGTAGAACCAGATTTGAGACGGTCGAAGAATGGAACCCGAGGCACAACGAGTACCATGATTTCGAATCGAGATCTTTAACAGCCAGATCTGAGAACGAGGTGTCAGGTGGCACACACCTGTATTCTTCATTCTCCAGCAGCTCCGAGTATGAACCAAACGTACACTCCTCCCTCTCTTTCTCTTCTGAACGAGAGTGGGAAACCCTCCCCTCTGCCGTATCCTTGAACACAGCTGGTAGTCCTGGCAACTCTACCTGGTGGAATGCAAAGAGCGAAGTCCAGGTTAACAGCGCGAGCGAGACAGGTGGGAGGAGCTGGGAGGGGCTTGCTGAAGAGAGTGAGGTGAAAAGTGACAGAGGAATAACAAACACAGACTCGTATTACAGCACAGAGGAGACAGACGGATTCTTCTCCGGCATCTTTAAGGCGACTCGTGTGGACCTTTCCTCAAGTGACACCGATCCAGAACCCCCAACAGTCAGTTCTCCACATGAAATAGACACCCTGGTGGATACCCTGAAAAGCATGGCGCCTCCCGTTCGACACCGGCCACAACGCGGCTCCAGCCTGCCTTTCTTGTCTCTGCCACCGATCGTTGAAGATGCCACCAGCACTGCTGCATTTGAGGATTTCAAAACCTCCCATCCGACCTCTCCAGTACCTGCCGAGCCTCACAACAGCCTGCCGCCAGATCTGGGGTTCAGCTGGACCACTCCAAAAGATATGTTTTCTCCTCTGACAATGATGAGCATGCTAAGGGAGCAGCAGGGTCAGGATCCTCATGGACGCTCTGTTACCTTACCGCAAAGAGCTTCAGCTCTCAGTAGCATCGTCATGCGCAAGAGCTCGCTTCCAAACCTCAACCTGGATGAGGGAACTCAAGTTAACGGTTTTATTGGAACCTCACGCCTGGACAGCAGCCTGCTGTTTTCCAATTATCGTTCCGAACAGAAGGATGAAAGCGGCAAGCGGTCTCTCTTCCGAGCAGCCTCGTTGCCTGAGGTTAGCTCCGGAAACGACTACCTCAGCAAGCTTTCCAAAGCACCGGACTCGCTGGTGTTATCAGGGTCCACTCACGATCTGACCTTCCTCACGTCACCCCCAAGCTCCCTTCCAGGAGTGATTGAGTCGTCTCGTATGAGCAAGAGCCCTCTGGTCATCCACAGTCCCACTTCTGAGAGTCCTACCTCCAACAGCACGCCTTCAGCGTTGCACAGCCCTTCACCAGAATCATCGTTTAAACCCCCAAGCCTGCAACGCAGCCTCAGCATCGGCTCGCCTGTCCATAATGGCTTTGAAAACAATTTCGGCTTCAACCAGGAGCATGGACCGGACAGGAACCTACTGGTCAAGTACAAAGCATTCCCAGATGCCTATGTAAGTAGTGTTTGAAATTTAAGATATTAACGATGCCAATGAAGCTGTTGCAAAGTGTGGCACTAATTGAGTTTTTGGAAGCAGATCAGTGCTTGTTGTACAGTTCATGAGTCACAGGGTATCGTCTAACTGTGTAAAATTTTGAGAAAGGATGTTTTGGGACTTTCCTTTTCCTCTAAAACAAGGTGCTGCAGTGAAACTGTAGAGCACAGGCAGTGAAAGGTCAGAGAGAACAGAACACCTCAGAGACAGAGCATTACAATGGAGGCTCAGAGACTCGTATCCATTACTGCACACCTCATGCAGTATTCACATTTCTCCTTTTCTTCTAAAGCGGACTGGCTCTCATGTCGTCCTGTCTCTCACAGCGCTAGCTAGACGCCTGCATCGTAACGTGGAACGTGTTTTAAGAGTTCTTCAAACAAACATGCACAGTTTTTCCTGCCTGAACAGTTTAGTTCTTTATTAGCATGAGGAACCTCTTGCTCATGTCTCTGCTTCCTCGCAGGTGAGATATGGATGTACAGTAAGGGATATAAACATACCCTGAGGTCAGAACTGATATTGGCGGTAATTCAGGCACACTTTTCTGATTACTACTTTTTTTTTTTTTATGCGTGCATGCTGTAATTTATAAATTCTTGTGCCATGCGCTAGCACGTCATCATAAAACATTATTATCATCTGGTTGCGTTCAGCTCGAGGTGTGATGTAAACATTCTCATCCTCTCGCCCCTTATCAGCAGATGGGTGTTCACTGATTTGGCTTTTTTGACCCAAACGTCCTGTGACGTGCGAAACATGAGAAGTTTTACAAAACAAGAGTCCCATGATAACATCTAAGATAACACTTAGAAATTACAACCACATTTTCTATTATTATTAGAAATGATTTGAAAGAAAAACATTTTGTAATAATTATTACTACTTCTAACAAAAAAAAGAAAGAAAAATAGCAAACAAGAACAAATACCGTATGAAGAATGTAGAAATTGAAATTTTATGCAGATAAATGAAACTATGAATCTATCATTTTTAGAATGACATATTTTGTAGCGAAATTGAAGGTTGGGTCATACGTGAGCTTGGTTGATGTCATTAAAACCAAGAGAACCTGCATGCTAATTTGGTTATCTAGCTCTGCATCTCAGCAATGAACTGCTGGTTGCCATGGTAACACCGAAACCTATTTTGAACATAATTTGACTCTCAAAAATTGAGAAAGCGAGGACGTAAATTTAGACTCAGACTCGTGAGCTAGTTTACGGGCAAGTTACTTCATAAGCTAGCTAATTTAGCTCGCCTTAGCTCTTCTAAGAAGTTATGGAAGGAAGGAAATATTTTTCAGATGTTTTGCATTCTCAGGTATGTTAATAGACTCAGCGCTCATCGCAGGGTTTGTTTGCCAACAGTTGTGGTTTGTGTTCTAGTGCAGTTCTGCGTGTCATATTTTCAGGTTTATTTCATGTGTAATTTATCTTACCCAGGAACGCTAATAATCAGCAAACAAACTGGTTTGACAGAGAAGCGAACGAGTCTGAAGGTTTCTGGAGAATTTCTGTAGCGTGTGTTTGCGTGTGTGTAATGTTTATATTCACATACTGGAAACTTGTATAAAAGAGATTTAAGGAGGAATTATAATTTTTTATTAATGGTTGTATTTTTCTTCAGTGTAATATAATAATCGAGACAGGCCGTGTGTCTGGTCGTGCTAGAACACACACCCAGGCGTGTGGTGTTATTTATATAAAACCTGATGGAATGAACCAGGTGAAAAATTATTTTAAAATCATTACACGCAAGTCTGTGCACAGTCGGCATGTTCCTCCCCTCGGGCTCCGTTCACCTCCACGCACTGTGTGTGTGTGTGTGTGTGTGTGTGTGTGTGTGTGTGTGTGTAAAGATCATATATGTAGCACAGACGTAAAGCAGATCCGTAATGATAATGTGCGTGTGTGTCTTTTTAATAATGTTCTGGATGTTGATTGGTCTTAAGGTGATGATTAATTCTCTATAACAGTTGACGCAGGTTTACAGCTCTAATGCGATTATCATTTCTATAGTAACAGCTCATGCAAGGGAACGTAAACATCAGCATGACGTTTTCTTTAAGGAGATTGTCTGTTACATAACATCGGTGGAAGAAGTCTCCAGTGTCAGAGCTGTGTAACAGTCAGACGTAAAGCTGCAACTTTAATGTTTTGCACATCTTCAAGACAGAGGGGTTTGCACTTCTTTATGGTTTTTCAGTAACATGACGAACTGCGTATTTGTCTTATTAACTTGAAGAAAGAGAATAAGGAGAGAGCGCTTATAGTGTTTATAGCTGCTATAACTTTAGTGAGAAGCGGAACTTGCTTCATGGACATTACGTGTAATTATAAGTGAATCCCAGAAAGTGGTGTTAGGGGAAAATAAACTCGGCTCAGTAGTCACCTGTAGTCCTGAAGCACTGCTGCTGTTAGGAGTCATGGGGATCAGCTCAGTTCACACTCGTCACACACACACACTACACTCGTTCGTTTGGCAGGCGTTTTTATCCAGAGCTAATTGCAAGTGAAGCAGAATCTAATCGGGCACAAAGCTGTTTAGGGTGAAGCGTTTCGCTCGAAGGGATGAGCAACGACATTTCCGCCCTGTTGTGTGAAAACCAGCAGGAGAAGCAAAGAACAAAAACAGTGTCCCGAAAAAGACCGCAAATGTGAAAAGCCTGATGTACTGCAAATCAGTGAATAATATCAGCTAAATGCACTCAGACATGCCTCTGTGTTTCACACGAAGAAAAATAACACAGGGAGAGCAGACTTGGGAAAAGAGCTCGTCAAGGGTTTCTCAAGGGTTCTGTAAGGGTTCTGTAAGGGTTCTATAAGGGTTCTGTAAGGGTTCTGTAAGGGTTCTATAAGGGTTCTGTAAGGGTTCTATAAGGGTTCTGTAAGGGTTCTGTAAGGGTTCCCAGCCTCTGAAGAGGGAAACACTATGTTTGTCATTTATAAAAAGGTATTTTTCGGGAGTGTTCTCTTTTAGAAAAGGGGTTGTTCAAGTTTCTGATTAATTCAATTTATTTCAATTTTATTTGGATAGCGCTTTTAACAATTATCATTGTCGCAAAGTAGCTTTAAGGATTAAGGATTATTGGCTTAAAAAATGAAAAGTTATACTCGTTACCTTGAAATTCTTCAACAGAAAAACAATCTGCTTTTTATTTATTCTGCCACAATATGTTATTTATTTATTTATTTATTATAATCATAATTACTGATTTGCAGGTGGCACGATGGCGTAGTGGTTAGCACTGCCGCGTCACACCTCCAGGGTCCGGGTTCTATTCCCGCCTCGGGTTCTGTGTGCGTGGAGTTTGTATGTTCTCCCATGGATTGGCACCCTGTCCAGGGACTACACCGCCTCGTGCCCTCAGTCTACTGGAAGAGGCTTCAGGGCCTCTCATGACCCTGTAGAAGACAAATGAATGAATTAATTACTGACTTGCAAATACCAATTTTTTTTTTTTATATGTTTTTTAAAGCAAATCAAAATTTGCTAGTATTCAAATAGACCACAAAAATGTCCCTGTGAGAGAAGGAGGGCCTTGCACACAATCATGAAGACAATAAAGTTCCTTCTAGGTTTCGAAGAACACAGCGGGAGCAGGCTCAAAATGTAAAAACATGCATTTATCAAGTTCTTACTGAACGCGTCCTTTACAGTTCTTTCACCGGCGCGGTTGGTATAAGAACTGCATACGCGCAGGGTTTTTCATCATGAAGTGAGGAATTGGCTTCAGTATTTATACTAAATTCTCTGCATGTAAAATAGTGGCACTGATAAAATGCTGCAGGCGCAACAGAAATGTGGGAAGTACCAGAAGAACATCATTTGAACTTAATGTGGTCTTTAACAGCGTGGCATGGACCAAGTGTGAAGAGGGCGCTGTGAGAACTCACCAACGCAGTGACGCCCCAATGACCCCTCAGTCAGATCAGCATTCAATGTTTCCCATCTGCACCATGCGTGTAGTACGTCAATAAAGTCCCTAAGAGGCGTTAGTTACACTTACACCACTAACTGTTTAATGCCATCGTTACTACATCATTATTAAGGGCACATCTACTGTACACTGTAAACTGTAAGTTGGCAAAACTCAATCAGTAATTAATTTAAGTAATGATGTTTCCAATTGTAAGTAAACAGAACTTTTTTTTTTTTTTCTATACTTGCATTATTGAGTCCCCCTTTTTTTTAGTTGTTACTGATCAAATAAACTGTTGTTGGTCTTTCGGCTGCTCCGGCGATGGGTCGCCCCAGCAGACGATCCGGTCCACACACAAGCTCGGCACAGGTTTTACACCAGACGCCCTTCCTGACGCAACCCTCCCATTTAATCCGGGCTTGGGACAGACACTTCATCCAGTTGTTGGGAATCGAACCCGGGCCTTTCACATGGCAGATGAAACCCCTCCCACTGAGCCGCCAGGTCTATTAATCTGACCTAATTGTAGTTATTTAACAGTACTCAATATGTTTAATTACGTTGAGCATTAGGGTTTACAGTGTACTGCATTCCTTTTGGAATCTTACTTTGTTTGCTGTTTTTTGCAGATGTACTGGGAACATGGCTCAGTTTGACAGAGGCCTTAAACTCACTATGTGTCATAAGTGCGGCTCATTTTAATGGTGTCGTATCAGTGCCCATCAGTAAATGTGCTGTAGAAAGATTTATGCGTGTGGAATTCCTCCTCAGCTTCCGTTCAAGTCTTTCTGTGAACTTTAAGAAAACCCAGTTTTACCAGCTTGCAATCCAGAGGTCATGTGATTGCCAAGTTTGTATGTTTGGAGATCAGAAAGACGCTCGAATCAAAGAGGCAGGCGGTGTATAGTTTCTGAGTTCTAGCCCTCACTCCTGCTTTCGTAACCACGGGTTAGTGAGCATGCAAAGATTCCTGGTTGAGTGTTAGAGAACACACAGCCTCTCCTTATTAAATCAAACACATGCACACACGTACTGTACACAGACACACACGCATTAGTCATCCATATACTGTATACTGTGTCAAATAGTGAGTGTGCAGTAAGCATTTAAAGATGTGAACAGACCCTGGAGATGAGTCCAAAAGCCTGGACATGGCACAAATGTGGCTGAGACATGTGTACGTTTTCCAAAAGTATGTTTAAGTCTCAGTAAATACATGAAAACTCTTCTGAGGTTTGATGAGATCAAAATGAAACTTTCTGGGCTTGGCACAAAGCTTTTTGTTGAGGCTGTGTGTGAGGAGGTGTAATGTGAGCACATGTGCACTTCATTCCCTTCAGTATTATGGTGCATTTTTTCTGATTAATGATATAAAGTCCAAGTAAAATCCATTTCAGTTCCATGTTATGGCAGAACATGATATGGAAAAGTTCAGAGTGAGGTGTGTGTGTGTGTGTGTGTGTGTGTGTGTGTGTGTGTGTGTGTGTGTGTGTGTGTGTGTGTGTGTGTGTGTGTTTGTGTGTGATGGGGGAGGGGGGTTGTTGTACTTATGCACAAAACATAATAATACATAAAACACACATTTAATGGTGTATTAACTTTCTTTAATTTACATGAATGAGTTTACAAATGTATGCTCCTTCACTGAGTCAGATATGAAAGGCCTAAACAGTGGTCCATTTCTGTAAAAAACAAAAAACAAAAGTATATTTACACAGTGTGAAGATGGTATTTGTCAGGTTTGTGTGTAAAGTCTCTAAATCTGGCTCTAAATATTCCTTCTGCAGCTCACGAAAGAGAAGGAACACGGCAAACTGAACCCTCGACCTGGAAAGGTGAGTGTAATGACTAACCACCACCCCTCTGTAACCACCGCACCTTGTAAACTAACCCAACACCTCTGTAAAGTAACCACCACACCTCTGTAAAGTAACCCAACATCTCTGTAAACTAACCCAACACCTCTGGAAAGTAACCACCACACCTCCTGTAAAGTAACCACCACACCTCTGTAAAGTAACCACCACACCTCTGTAAAGTAACCACCACCCCTCTGTAAAGTAACCACCGCACCTCCTGTAAAGTAACCACCACACCTCTGTAAAGTAACCCCACCCCTCTGTAAAGTAACCACCACACCTCTGTAAAGTAACCACCACACCTCTGTAAAGTAACCACCACACCTCTGTAAAGTAACCACCACCCCTCTGTAAAGTAACCACCGCACCTCCTGTAAAGTAACCACCACACCTCTGTAAAGTAACCACCACACCTCTGTAAAGTAACCACCACACCTCTGTAAAGTAACCACCACACCTCTGTAAAGTAACCACCGCACCTCTGGAAAGTAACCACCGCACCTCCTGTAAAGTAACCACCACACCTCTGTAAAGTAACCACCACCCCTCTGTAAAGTAACCCCACCCCTCTGTAAAGTAACCACCACCCCTCTGTAAAGTAACCCCACCCCTCTGTAAAGTAACCACCACACCTCTGTAAAGTAACCACCACACCTCTGTAAAGTAACCACCACCCCTCTGTAAAGTAACCACCGCACCTCCTGTAAAGTAACCACCACACCTCTGTAAAGTAACCACCACACCTCTGTAAAGTAACCACCACACCTCTGTAAAGTAACCACCACCCCTCTGTAAAGTAACCACCACCCCTCTGTAAAGTAACCACCACACCTCTGTAAAGTAACCACCGCACCTCCTGTAAAGTAACCACCACACCTCTGTAAAGTAACCCCACCCCTCTGTAAAGTAACCACCACCCCTCTGTAAAGTAACCACCACCCCTCTGTAAAGTAACCACCACCCCTCTGTAAAGTAACCACCCGCAACTCCTTAACCACCTGCATCTCTGTAAACTAACCCCCATCCCTTTGTAAAGTAAATCCCACACCTCTGTAAACTACCTCCCCCACACACCTCAGTAAAGTACCCCCACACCCTGCACCTCTTTAAAGTAAACCCCACCCCTCTGACTTTATTATTCCTTGTAGTTTAGGAAAAAATACATGATGTAGTATTAATGTTGAATGCTGTTATGACGCTTAAAAGCATCTTAATAGCATTTTAAAATGAGTATTTTTTACTTTACGTTCATTTCATTATGTTTTTTTTATTTCCCGATTTGACCTTTAGAGCAGAAACGTTTCTTTTCCAGATCACTTCCCAAGCACACTACTTCAGTCGTGACCAACCCTGAATTAAAGACCTGTTCCTACAAGCCGATCATCTCTGTTTTCTACGGTGTCGTTAACGTCCCATGCTTTAACTTAAGGCCGCCTCCCCTCCTGCTTTGTTTACTTTGGGCAAAGCATTTTTGCATACCAGTGATTTAAAAGTAAACACACCCACATTGTTTGTGGATAATTAGGGAAAACTTTAGTATTAAAAAAAAAACATATTTTACATTATTATATTAACATTATTAAAAAATCAACATAATTTTAGATTAATTAGACAGTTTAGGTAAATTATTGTAAATGACACTTTCTCCTGCAAAAACTAAAAATACAGATGTAGATGGATTTGAATCCCTCATGATGGTGGTGAGGACACACAGAAGGGAACACAGCAAAGTGTAGGCTAGACATGCAGGACCTTCCTCAGCAGCAGAGAGGGATTTGCATGTGGTGAGAGAGAGAGAGAGAGAGAGAGAGAGAGAGATCATTGGGAATGCTTTTGTCCTCTAATGGTTTATTAAGATGTGCATTGTAAGTGATAGCTCTGACGGTGTAACTATAAACTAAAGACTTCTGATTCCCAAATGGTAAAGCTGTTCTATTTCTGAGGACAGTTTATGCCTAATTATAAAATGAAGTGGATGAAGTACACAAAACCTGTTCTTGAGTAAAAGTGCATCATGGGCCAAATGATCTTAATTTTATATAAAGTCTTCAGGGGGAATATTGCTGCTTCTCTATCATTTTCCTGAATAAAAATGGCTTGTGTTTGAAAGTGCTAAATATTTGCCACGTAACTAAAAATGAAGGCCAGGCATCACATAATGCAGTGGAGTAGAAAGTACGATATTGTACTTAGGAATGTAGTGATGTTAAAGTACAAAGTCCTTCAAAATGTACAAGGTAAAGTTTTTTTTTAAAGGTACTTAAGTGCAGTAACATATTCATTATTGTCCATCACTAAAGAAAGAATTTCTATTTTTAAGTGATTTTGGTGCAAGACTTACATTTATAGTGATTTTTGCTAGAATTTACTGACTACCTGAGATTTTAGTGTGTCCTCGAATTTTGGAAAAAGATCCACATGACAAGATAAGATAATGCAGGCTGATTGAAAGATTTGACTTCATCTTGATAAAATCATCATTATTCTTTCTCTATATTCAGCCTAGGTTTATAAAAAACCTGCTTTGTCACGAATCTCAGGTTTTTGCATGTTGCAGGTAATGCAAAAGTAAACACACCCACACTGCCTGCAATCAAGCTAAATCTAGATAAGGATGGAAATGATTATCTACATTTTTTAGTCATGAGAATTATACCTAATGGTAAGTTTTAAGTTTAATGCATACCACATGATGAGGATGAACAAGGCTGTTTTAATAATAATGACATGAAATCACATATTTTTATATTAATCCCCATAAGTAAACTCTTAAGTATATTCTTTCAAAAAAAATATGAAGATGACACAGCTCATGCGTGTACCATTTTGGTTTGTCCCATTGGGAATATCTGAAAAGGTTCCATTTGGATCCCTGGATCCAAAACCTGGATCCTGAGACTGTATGCTGGTTTACAGGTGCTCACGCTGCCCCCAGTGGCAGGAGCTGGTACTGCAGCTAAGATGCTTCTTGATCATGGTCTGGGTTTTAGAATTTCAGGTTTTGATTAACGCTGCTGCTTTTTATATGTTAGATGTTTATATACAATCGTCCAGGACGGCGTGGGCAGAGGATCGAGGTGAAGGGAGATGTGATGGACGCTACAGAGTGGGAGTTTCCAGAAACCATCTCCATTAGAGTGGTTCGAGGAGGGTGAGGATCGAATATCTCTCTTTTTCTTTTACATAGAATTATTATTCTTTTATAACTTTTATTAATTATTTAGTGTCTCATGAAAGAGAAGAGATGTTGCTCTGTGTATCTTGTACTATGGACTGTGATTACCTTTTTATTTATTTACATCTTACAACCTCCAGTCAACATTCACATACGCACACTTCAGGCAATTTGGGAACACCAATTAACCTAATCTACATGTCTTGGGGGGAAACTAAATACCCAGAGGAAACACACCAAGCATGGGGAATCAACCATTGAAGCATTAAGAACCATTGAACCGTGCCGCCATCTGTTACATGATCAGAT